>MDJU01000182.1:0-53655 GCA_001721665.1 Trichoderma pleuroti
AAAAAGAAGCAATTGAAAGTTTGAGAGAAGAAATGGGAGAGGGAAATATATAAGGACGAGAGAGAGAAGCAAGCTCGCAAGATGACGAGGATCCGGGCAGTTGGGCTGCGAGCGGGTACTATTTCTACGTCTCCCAGAGCAACACGAGGCCGTCAACTAGACTACGCCATACATCTGCTCGGCATGTCATGATGAGGGGTTCCCAGACGGGTACGAGCTGGGTACCAGTACATACTTGGACAGAGCAAGCATCCACCGGGGGGCTCGTCTCCTCGTCTCCTGACCTACCGCCTGCGTCCGTTGCAAAACGTCCCTTTTCCCTTAACCACCTAGTCGATGCAGGACGATCACCAATGGCCGGCCGCCATCTCCGGGCCATGGAGGCCCCCAAGCCACGGGAAGCTATTCGAGAGCGAGCTGAAGCTCCGGAGAAGCTCCCAATGGTAGAAGGCTGGCGGGGGGACTGCTGAAGGCTTGTCACGTATTGTATCAGACGCTCGACTTGAACCTCCCTCCTCAATGCCAAGCTCATACACGCGTGTTTTCTTCTTCTTCTCTCTTTCGGTCTCGTAACTACGTGTAACTCAACACACACGGGGCGAAGGGATTCACAGCCAGCTCCTGTTTTTTTTTGCCCTTGCCCCTCTTTCAGTCTTCGATGTCATCTTCCAGTCCTTCTTCCTCCCATCCTTGCTTATGCCTTGCCCCTCCCCCTCTATCCTGCAAGCTAGTGCTAGTTTACAACCTCCTACAACTGCTTGCTCTGCTCTATAATATGCCACCGCTTCCCTTGTAAAACCAAACTAACAACTTGTTCCCCACCAGGCTTCATCGGATCTGACGGCTAAAGTCCCCAGTTGCCAGGACACACAGATGATGTCGCTTTCGTCACAGCTTGGCAGCGGCCGATCCCATTCCATGTGCCGGCGACCCGGGCTGTCTCTGCCTTTTGCCAGAAAAAAATTGAAGCTTTTGTGGCGGCCTCCACCGTGGCGTCTAGACAAAAAAAGAGATTGCAGATCGAATCGAATCTTGACAAAACACACTGCGAGACTTTGTTTCTTTCTCTTTTTCTGTTGCTTTTCTCCTTTATTAACGTGAGACATTATGTAGGCCGGGTTTACGTGGCATGTTTTGTTTGCTTCGCCTTGTTTCGGTGTACGAGTCGGGGAATTTACCGATTTAGACACACAGCATTGAAAAGTTGCTGATACTTGGCTGTACTTGTTGCCCATGCTGTATTACTCGCGGGCCTGGATACACGTACATTTCGTGTCTCCTTATTTTTCTCCTTTATTGATGCCCGCTGAGCTGTTAAAAAAAAACACGCATGAGGCATATCCGGGGGGCGCGAATAAGAGCCTGGTAATTTCAGTAGTGGTGTTTTACAGCATAGCCTCGTCATCCGAAAGGGGAAACACGGGTTGCGAAGCACACCACAAGGCATCTGACATGGCATTCCAGAAGCTCCTTTTTTCATCTTCACATTCATATTCAACAGGCTATAGATGAAGCAACGGGCTGTATTTCTTGGCCGTTTGCTGGCAACAGGTGCTTTTTTCCCTCAAATGTTGGCTTTTTGTCAAAGCCACCATGACTCGTAGTCTGTCTTATAAACCACATGCGTAAAAATAAACACAATACGATACCATTGATTGGTTAGATACATGTACAGACGTCGATGTGGCTTGCGCGCTCTATAATTCACAAAACCCAAATAAACAATCAACAAAAGAACCCGTCCCCTTCTCTCCTGTTTCAGGCCCCAATCATGCTACCTTTATTCATCATCGCCCGTGCTCGTCAACCCACTCGCGAGCCCGTGCATCCTGCGTCCCAGCAAGTCATCCGAGCTCGTCAGCTTGACCAGGCTCTTGTTGCCCCGAAGCCCCTTCTTGGGCTTCCGGCCGTTCTTGTCCCCGTTGATTGGCGGCGAGCTCGACTCCGTCGTCGTATCGCCGTTTGTGTGGCCGTTGGCATCCCCGTTCTGCGTCAGCGTCCGTCCGCGAGACATCTTGGTCATGCTGATTTCCAGGGGCCGGTCCTCGTCGCCGCTCGACTCGGCAACGGACTGGCGTCGAAAGTCGCCGTTTGTGATGTGTGTCTTGGGGGGAGCTGCTCGCCTGGCTTGTTCTGCTCGCTGCGTCTCGGCGTCGAGGAACAGCTGGTCGAACCAGGCGGCGCTGCGGTCAAAGTGCTTCCATGCCGGCGGGTAGACGCCTGGGAACTGCATGAAGCCGTGGGATGTCCCGGGGATGAGGAGCACCTCTGTGACCTCCTTGTCGTCAAACGCCCAGTTCTCGTCCACAACCGACGACCGGGAGAGTTGTCGTCGCGCGGCCGCCTCCTTTGCCCGCCGCAGACGCCCGGCAAAGACGACGGTGTCGTCGACCAGGGGATCTCGCTCTCCCGTCATGAAATACGTCTTTGGGAAGTTTTCCAGCAGCTCTTCGGGAGCGAGGACGGGGCTTAGGAAATAGTCCTGGGTAAAGTCGGGGCGGTTGTGTGCTCCAATGTATAAGATGATCATGGCTCGCATCATCTCGGGGGTGAGGACCCGGTCGTTAAAGTAGGATATCATGGACGACGTCGCCAAGCGAGTCTTCATGGGCTCTGCGCGATGAGATACCGCCCCGTCCTTTTTCTCATCAGAGCTCTGAGAAGTACTAAGCGATTTGGGACCACCATGACAGTACTCGGGCCGCGATCCGCCATTCACATCGGCAGGGGAATCGGTAGGCTGTTTGAGCGGCGGCGTCCCGTCCTCATCGTCGGAGTGATGCGGCGTTCCCACGAGGTCGTTGTACTGCATGCTCTTCCTCTTCATGATGGACTTGTTCGTCTTCCTCATCCTCCTGTCTCGAATCAGCGACATTTGCTCGTCCGACATCCAGTTTCCGATATTCATGTCCAGTGTGGGATAGAAGCAGACGAGGCCATCCGGAGGCGGCAGCTTGCCCACGCCTGACGAGCGTTTGAAATGGCTGATTCCAGTCTCGAGTACCATGAGCGTCGTGGCAACAGCCAGGTTTCCGCCTGCGCTGTCTCCGGTAATGACGATTTTGGGAATCTCTTTGCCGGACATGCCGATGCATCTGCCTCGGGACTTGATGAGCGTCACGTAGACGTCGAAGCACTCGTTTAGAGCAAAAGGGTATGGATACTCAGGTGCCTTTTTGTAGTCGATGCTAAGGATGGGCAGCCCCGTCTTTGAAGCCCACGCAAACAGCTTGTCGTCGTTGCATCGGGGATCCATGGCCACAAACCCGCCGCCGGGAACATCCAAGACGAGCTTGTTGTGGTGCTCCAGATCTGCAAGCGGGCCGTCGTAGTAAAGCCAGGCAGAAACGGCTTCTTTGTAATCGCTGTTGGTAGGTCGCGGGATGCGGACTTGTCTCGGCGGCCATCTCGTGAACCGTGGTCGCACAAGACGCTGGAGGAAGCCCAAGTACGGCGTCGTTCCCTTGTTCCAGGCAACTCGGAGGTGCTCAACCGTAATCATGCCACGCACCTTGCGGACCTTTTCGTCTGCCTTTTCGGCGGCGACGAGATAGTATAAAGTAAAGACGATGCTGGCAAGGTCACGCAACCACTTGGATCGAATCTTCATGGCGGTCCAGAATCCGGCGTCCAGCGCGGTCAGGATCCAAGTGGCCCGAAAGTAAGTGGGATCGTACATGTTGGCCATGGGCTCGGGACTGGCCAGGCCGACGAGTGCGCTGAAGTTGCGGGCGGCGTAAAGGTAGAGCATGGTGATGATGACCGTCTGCCATGCTGTCAAGCGTCGAGAGAAGAATTTGGATATTTTTTGCGCAAACGATGGGCCATGTTTGTGGCCTCTGCGATTTCAGTCAGAGACGACCACTTGTATTAAGAGAGCAAGAGACGTACTTGTAGAGGTAAAACGTCCAAAACGACAATACGGCCAGGACTTGTAGACGCCTTGACTTGGTCGACGGCCGTCCGAGGACGTGATCTATCATGATGCAGGCGGAAAGAGAAGCAAGCAAGCAAGCAAAAATCAAGAGCGCAATAAACAGAGGCCGCGAGGGTATTTTGATCTATATGCGGGTGTGTAACGTCAAGTGTAATAATACATGGGTTATGTGCGTCTAGGCTCGGTGCGACGGGCCTATGATGAGTAGTATTGGATCGTGGGTGCAATGGCGGATCATTTCAGTCAACCCTCGAGTCTTTAATTGTTCGTCGAGGCTTTGAAGGTATTCGTCGTCAAGGGAGCACGCTGATTCGCTTCGCTGGGTCGAGTCGGGTCTCGCAGTTGGGCGGCTGTCATCGGATCAGGCGGTCGGTCGGTCGCCTTGACGAGAAGAGATTTAGGAAAAGAAGGAGAATCCAAAAAAGGAATCCAAGAATCCAGCCAATCCAGAGCTGGATCCAACGACTAAAGGCCGACGCCTTTGAAAACGTCCGTGTGGTCGGTCGGAGGTGGCGATACCCAAGTTCTCGACAGCAAGGCAATGGTGTACAGTATTAGGTAGGATTGATGTAAGAGCGTGTCCAGGGATAATGGAGATTACAAAAAGGAAACATGGGACAAGTCTGATTACGAGAGGAAGCGGGATTGAGCAAGGAGCAGGCTTGTGACAGGCACATGTCATGCCCAAAACCGATTCTCGGTAGGATTCTCGGCCTTGGGGGCAACGCTGCACGTCCTCGTGACGACGGTTGGAGGCGTCGAGAAGGCTTGCTGACATGTGAAAGCCAAGGGGCCCAATGACATGCAGGCCAATCAGAGCGCTGCCCACAGAAGGAGACCCGGAATCCCCCCACGATTTGCATGACGGGGGTTTGTCTTTTCTTTTGCTAGCACGGAATACGGGGTGAGAGTTGGTTGCGATGGCTTTGCTAAAAGCGGCGGTTGGCAGCGTTGAAGCAGGGCGAGCGGTTGTCTCAATGCTGGGCCGAGTCTGGCGCCATGGCGAGGTTTTGATGCAATTGAATTTGGCTCCCACGTTTTTGCTTGCTTAGTGATGTCTTTGCTGGATTTGATACTGCAATTACAAGTGCCAAGCTGAATGCATGCAGTATTACTCCCAGGACATGCTTGATCGGTTCCCTCGGCAGGGATCAATGACACGAGAACGGCACGAGTTTACACCGACATGGCGAGGGTCTTTTCGATGAGTACATGTACATACCTTACGTCGGCAACGCGAGTCTACTGAGTACACGTAGATGCATTGTATCTGCCATCCGTTGACACATTGACGTGGGTGATACATGTACCCTAGAGTGAAACAGAGCAGTGCAATGGAATTATTCTACCGCTTTCTCTACCTCAATGCTCATATGAGGAATGATGTACAATGTAGGTCCGCTCAAGGGCAGCATTTATGAAATGACTATATCATTTGAGAGCGCGTCAATTGTTGTTCATCTCCTCAACTATCAGCCAGTGCTATGTACATGAATTGTAGAGTCTCACTGCGACGGTTGGACAACGCCAATACCGTCCGTCACGAGACGGATAGCCTTAAGCAGAGCCACTTGCAACATTTCGAGAATCAAAAATCAAACAAGAGCAACACAAGAATCATGGAACCCTCGGAATAGCCAAACTATTAAACGAGGAGCTGGCGTTGTTTCTCCGGATTGCCCGGACCAGCGAAAATACCTGTACGCACTATCCCAGTATGGCCCAAGGCCTTTTCGGCCCCCCTGACGCGGTAGGTTTCTGCCAGCAAACTAGCCTATTGAGATTAAAGATCATCTCTGGGTTCATCAGTGAATCTTACTCATCACGGTCTCGTACATACAAAAATCTAGAAAAGCCAACTATGCATCCTGCAGAGCTCATCAATCTTGGATACGGTGCCTATAATTGACATTGAATGATGTTACCTATGATAACCGTCACGCCATCCATCACCTCCATTCTTTTCGTTGTTGACCGCACAAACAGACAATGGACATAATCTCCCGTAAACAGTCTCCATGGCGAGGCCCAAAACATTGAACTGAGACATGCATCATCCTCCCGTACGTGTCGCCAGTAGCATCACGCAGACTCACTGCCGTGTCCCAGTTTGGACCCCGAAAAAAAAACAAGCTTGCTCATCTAGCTCATCAGCGCTAACCGTTAACCATCAAGATGGCCGATCTTGCACATTCCATCCCGGCGAGATTCATCAATCACGGCTCAAACCGCGGTGGGGCTGCGTGATCAAAGCAGCTAGAAGTGCCGTTAAGCCTCCTGTCCAGCTGAGGTCAATCCCTGGCAGGGGAAGCAAGGGCTGGACATGGGCGATGAGGAATTTGAGACATGCTGAGCGTTTCTCCCAGGAGAGAAGGACTGGATATAAAGAGCCGCTGCTTCGTGGCTTTGCTTGGAAATGTGTTGGCAGAACAATTGCTCCTTCAACTCCTACAATTACGAGTTCAAGACATCGAGATGGTTCATCTGTGCAAGTTTGCGGCCGTTGTGGCTTTGGCTGTTGCGGCCCCTTCCGCTGCTATTGATCCTAATGCTATTTATGACGGAGGCATCAAGGGCAACAATGGGACAATCCAGCTTGCCATTGGCAACGGCGGTGCCGGCCAGAGTGGTCTGATCAAAGGTGTGCACACGCAAGCAATGAAAGGATATTCAAGCCTCTTGTAAATAGAAATCTAAAACGTCTTGCCGCCGATAGCTCTCGCAGACGCGTACATCAAGGACTCCGTCTCCAACGGCACCAAACCCTTCAGAGTCGCCTGGTACACCAGCGACACCACCTACAGCATCAAGTATCTCCAGTCTGGCCTCCTCGACGTTGGCATCACCTACAACCCGGCCGCGGAGAAGATTGCCATTGACCAAGGCATCGCCCTTTCTCCCAGCTACTATGCCTTCCGGGACCATTTTATCCTAGCTGGCCCCAGGTCCAACCCTGCCAACATCTCCAAGTCGACCGACATTTACACCATGTTTTCTCAAATCAGACAGGTTGCTGAGAATGAAGAGACTACACCGCCGGTGCGGTTCTTGAGCCGTTACGACAAGTCTGCTACCAACATTAAAGATTCCCTGCTGTGGGCTAGCATTGGCCAGGTATGTCTGGGTGTTGTGCTCAAATTCCATTGTTGTATTCACATGTGGCTAATTGTGCTCTCTCACAGGTCCCTTGGGCTACTGCTTACTCTACCTGGTATCACCAATACATTGCCTTCCCCATCCAGGCTCTTACTGCTGCCATTCTCCTGGACGAATACACCATCACTGACCGCGGCACGTATCTGTCTCTGGATGCCAAGCTGCGCGACCAGACGGTCATTTACAAGGCCGGCTCGGACAGTGCTGACGATCCTCTGCTGAATCCTGCTCATCTTTTGGTTGGAAAAAAGGCTCCTCATCCCAAGGTGGCCATTGACTTTGCCAAGTGGGTGGTTGGCGAGAGCGGACAGGCTGTGATTATCGGGTTCAAGAAGGACGGCCAGCAGCTGTACAGCCCGGCGCCATCAGGCTCGACTGCGAAATAATTGTGCATGTGACAATGTATATATGAGCATACTGGGGTTGAGTTGGGGTAATAATGAGTTCATCATGTACAGTTTGTTTCATTTATAGTGCATCATTGATGAATGCTTCTACATCCTATTCTCGTCAATGATTTTCTCGTCGAGGTCCAACATGTTGAGCGATATCTGTTTAAAGATGGCAGAGGTTGGGTAATATTGTCAATGGGTTGATAGTGTAAACTATGTAATTTATAAGATTTATATGACAATGTTTCTCCGCTCTATCATCTTCAATCAGTAATTCATTGACGCCCAACGGTGATACGAGTACTGTGCGAATTGACGATATTCGCACCCCGCTACAGACCTGCGTACACAATTCCCTCGCCCCTCATTGGCTGGAGCTGCACACATATCCCACCAGGCCCAAACCTCAGGCCCCCACTTGCAATTATCTCGATTTCCCATTGCTTTTTTCGGCCTGCCAGCAAACCTCATCAACTCGACAACATCATGAGGAGGAGCCCATGAAACTCCCCGGGCGAGTGGACGGCTCTTTCTGCGGTGCGGTGCTGTCGACCCGATCATCAGCCGCGGCTCTGCGCAACAATGTGTTTCCGAGGCCGCAGCCCCGAGATGCCTTGCAGAGACCAGCAACGCCGGCAACAGCGCACCACAGCCTCGTCTGCCCTCGGAGCTCGCAATGGCTGCTGGCGACGTTTGTGCCGGGCCTCGACAAGCACCGCACCGCCCCAACGCAGAGGACGCAGACTCCACGACGCACCGCCCGCGCCTACGGGACAGCCGCTGCCTCGTTGGCCGCGGGCACACGACAACGACCGCCGCCTGTCGTGATCCAGGACAAGGACAAGATGCTCTCCTATGTCGACCAGGCCGAAGTAGGGACTGCCGAGGAGTATTTCGACTTTTACAGGGACCCGTACCGCCGAGGGTATGCCGCTCCGGATGGGCCAAAACTGCGAGTGTCGGAGAGGAAGGGCGATGTGCAGTATCCCTCGTCCGAGGAGACGGCCATGGTGGATGACGGGATGCAGGGTGTTCTGGTTCGACTCCAGACTGCCATTAGCCAGCGATTGCGGCATCCACATCGCTACACTCTCGACGGGATCTACAAACTGTACTGCGAGCTCCCAGAGCCTCGCATGCTATGCCTCACGTGGCAGTGGCGAAACAGGCTTCTCAAAGTCATGGGCACGCCTCAGAAGAGGGACATGGACACGATGCTGCGCTACTTCGCCCTAGTTGCGGATGTCAAGAATGCCGGACTCACTCTCCGCCGTTCGCAGTGGAATTTCGCGCTGGCCTTTGCATCCAAATATACTGCCAGGGTTACAACCGAGGAGATGGAGTCGGCGCTGAGGATTTGGAAAGAAATGGAAAAAGAAGCACATGTTATGGGAAACGATGTGACATTCAACATTCTGTTTGACGTTGCTGCCAAGGCAGGCAACTTTACACTGGCCGACATGATTTACAAAGAAATGGAGAATCGGGGGATCGAGTTTAACCGTTTCCACCACGTCAGTCTCATTCATTACTTTGGATTGAAGCTTGACTCGGGGGGACTTCGAGCGGCATACCGAGAAATGGTAGAGGCGGGCGAGATGATTGACACGGTCGTTCTCAATTGCGTCATCTCAGGCCTTCTCAGGTGTGGTGAGGAGGCGGCAGCGGAAGAGACGTATCAGCGAATGAAAAACGACCACCACATGGCAGCGGAGATTCCCCCCAAGGACTACATGATGAACAAGGTCGTCACCAAAGTTCTCATGATGTTTACTCGAGTTGGCAAGCAGCATCCAGAGCTGAAGAAATCCTTTCAGACAAACGTCAGCCTCACTCCCAACCTGCACACCTACAAGCTGCTGGTTGACCACTATGCCACTCGCATTGGCAACCTGCAAAAGGTTGCCCAATATCTGGACGAGATGAAGCATTTGAAAATCTCCATCGAGCCCACCATCTTTTTGGCCTTGTTCAAGGGATTCTACATACATGGCGGATTTACCGGCTCGGACTGGTCTGAACAGCGCCTAGAAGGCGTGCTGGCAGCCTTCTACCAGGCCCACGACGAGCATGCCAAGGAGTTCCGCATAGACCAATGGGTGGTCATCTGGGCCCTGCGTGCAGTGAAAAAATGCTGCTCCGACGAGACGCTTCTCCAAACCTTTGATTCCATGTCCCAGAGGTGGGATATCAATCCGGAGCGTCAGCAGTTTATGCATGCACTGTTTGAGAACATTCTGCATGACAAGGATCTCAAGTCTACGCGAAATGAGGACCTTCAGTATCAGCGGCGCAGAAAGGATGCGTCGTGGCTATGATGAGGTCTCGACCTGTGTGCTTGATTGTATATAAGTGTTCATGTACGTTAGATAGCATTTGCCAAACATATAGACTAGCCCTATCCTACGTCGATGGGGATCATCATGGAATGCAGCAATGATTTAATGACAAGTTGGAATCATATCCAGGTGGCAGTTCCCAAGGGTAAAGGCAAAATGGAGCCGGGCACGGAACAAGTTTTGTCATGTATGTGACTTGTGAAACGGTCCCACGTCTAATTCGAGCTATTTACTCTGTCGCAACAGTCCACCACCCATTCACAGCACCAAGAGTCCAGCCCATATAGGCCTTTTGTAATCGAAGCAGCCGTTTACTGGGTCTTGTAGGTTTGGTAGACTAGCCTCGGGTGTTAGCATCACATCACAGCGCAAAACGAAAACCGCGATCCATGGCGGGGCAGCAGGTCGAACTCACCGGCAATGCCAAAGGGAGCGAAGAAGCCGGCGGCCATGAAGCCCCAGTAGCCGGCGCCGAACCACTTGCTGCGAGGGTTGAAGGGCAGGTTGGGAGTAGGGGCCCTCGGGGTAGTGGTAAGGAGAGGACATGCGAGGGCGGGTGGTGTGGAAGCCTCGGCGGGCGACCACGGAGGTGGTGCGAGTGGCGGCGCGGGAGAGCATCTGGACGAGGTCAATTAGCTGGACGAAGCACGGCGGACGGTTGAGCCGGTAGGGGAGAGTGCGGACTTTGACAGGCGTTGGAGATTGGCGAGGCGTGGAGTTGCAGCGAGGGTTGAGATTCTTGTTCTGCGGCTATAAAGCTGCCCGGGTTTCAACATGGTTCGATCGAGGTCAAAACGAAAGGCTTGGCGCCGCGAGTCACGTGCAGCTCGGCAGCAGTGCTCTCACTAGGCTAGATTAGGTGCTGACTAAGATCAAGCCGGGGGCCTCTGTGCCGAGCCAGCCCAGCTCCATCTCGATGCGCCTGCCACCGCCTTCTTCTGTTGGCACCACTATTTTCTTTTCTGCCGGCCCAAATCCACTTCTTTCTCGGGAAAGTTTGGGCAAGCAATCTTTGCATTCTCTCATCCCTGGGAGCAGTTTCGGTCTTCCAGGTAGCTAATGTGGTTGCTGTGATATGCCATTTTAATTGCTGACCTGGAGATTTCTGCTTGACGGCTTTTTCAAAGAGCTTCACTCTGCGATTTTAGACTATAGGACGGCTGATTCGACCGGTTTACTGGAATCGACCCGTGCCTTTTTTTTTTCGCATCACCTTGATTTTCTACCCTCTCCACAACCACAATTGAGTGGTAAAACCAGCCAAGATGGATGACCTGTTTGATATTTTCGAGGGCAAGGCGGAGCCTCAAAGCTCCAGCGAAGACGAGAGAACCCCTCAAAAGAGTCGCAGCAGAGCCCAGAGCAAGAAGCGAAAGGCCGACGAAGCCATGAATGGGAATGCCGACGCCGACATGGATGCGAACAACGACGACGCTGACGTGGGCATGGCTGATGCCGTCGAGACTTCCAGAGACGAGGATTCCGAGGGCGAAGAGGACTCGGAGACGCCTGAAAAGCAGGACAAGAAGCGACGCAAGAAGGCCGACGGCGCTGGTCCTGTCATGACGGACAACTTCCAGACGGCAGAGTCAAGAGAGGTTGCGGGTGCCTCAACATTCGTCTCTCAAGATTCGTCGCTCGTTCTGTCACATAATATCCAGCATCAAGTGGCTCTTCCGCCAGACCTCAACTACGAATACATTCCTCTTTCAGAGCACAAGTCGCCCGAGGAGCCTGCACGAACATACCCTTTCAAGCTGGATCCCTTCCAGAGCTTGTCTGTCGCCTCCATTGAGCGCGAGGAGAGTGTGCTGGTGTCGGCGCATACAAGTGCGGGAAAGACGGTGGTGGCAGAATACGCAGTCGCACAATGTCTCAAGCGCAACCAGAGGGTCATCTACACTAGTCCGATCAAGGCTCTGAGTAACCAGAAATATCGAGACTTTGAGGCCATCTTTGGAGACGTTGGCTTGATGACGGGTGATGTTACGATTAACCCCACGGCCAGTTGCCTGGTCATGACAACCGAGATTTTGCGGTCAATGTTGTACCGTGGTTCCGAGATTATGCGCGAGGTGGCCTGGGTTGTGTTTGACGAAATCCACTACATGCGAGACAAGACCCGAGGTGTGGTTTGGGAGGAGACAATCATCATGCTCCCCGACAAGGTCCGATATGTCTTCCTCTCGGCCACCATTCCGAATGCTTTCCAGTTTGCCGAGTGGATTGCCAAGATCCATCACCAAGCGTGCCACGTCGTCTACACCGATTTCAGACCTACACCCTTACAAAACTACTTCTACCCCGCCGGAGGAAAGGGCGCAAGAATGGTGGTGGATGAAAAGGGCAGCTTTAACGAGGAAAACTTCAACCTCGTTATGGCTGAGGTTGAGGAAAAGAAGGGCGCCGACCCGGCTGACTTCACTGCCAAGATGAAAGGAAAGGGAAAGAATAAAAAGACCAACAAGGGTGGCGCTGACGAAGGCTCCGACATCAACAAGATCATCCGAATGACGGTCCGGAAGAACTTCAACCCCGTCATTGTCTTCAACTTCTCCAAGCGGGAGTGTGAAAACATGGCTCTCAAGATCTCCAACTTGAACTTTAATGACGATTCCGAAAAGGCCATGGTCAACAAAGTCTTCCAAAGTGCCATTGACAGTTTGTCAGAACAGGACCGAGAGCTGCCGCAAATCATGAACCTCTTGCCTCTGCTGCAAAAGGGCGTCGGCGTCCATCACTCAGGTCTGCTGCCCATTCTCAAGGAGACTATCGAGATTCTGTTCCAGGAATCCTTGATCAAGGTTCTCTTTGCGACCGAAACCTTTTCCATTGGTCTCAACATGCCTGCCAAGACTGTAGTCTTCACCCAGGTCACAAAGTGGGACGGCGTGCAGAGGCGACCAATCACCTCATCTGAATACGTTCAGATGGCAGGACGCGCTGGTCGTCGTGGTCTCGATGCCAGAGGTGTTGTCATTATGATGATTGACGACAAGCTCGAGCCGGAAGTTGCCAAGCAGATTGTCACTGGCCAGCAGGACAGACTCAACTCTGCCTTTTATCTGGGATACAACATGATTCTCAACCTACTCCGAATCGAAGCCATCTCTCCCGAGTTCATGCTGGAGCGATGTTTCCACCAGTTCCAGAACGCGGCCAGCGTTCCCAGCCTGGAGAAGGATCTAATGGCACTGCAGCAAGAGAAGGACGCTCTGACAATACCGGATGAAGCTACTGTCAAGGATTACTACACAATCAGACAGTCACTGAACACCTACACCAAAGACATGCGAGCGGTCATCCAGCACCCGAACTACTGCCTTCCCTTTTTGCAGCCCGGTCGACTTGTGCAGATCCACAACGTGAAGGAGTCGGCAGAGAAGATTGGTGGTGGACTCGACTTTGGTTGGGGTGTCATTACTGAGCAGTACCAGCGCCGAGCTCCCAAGCTTGGTGAGCCCGATTATCCGCCCCAGGAATCCCACATCATCGAGGTTCTGCTGTACATTTCCAAGTCCAGCGCCGAAATCATTCCAGGCCAGCTCGCTGGAGACATGCCACCCGGCCTTAAGCCATCGAGCGAGGAGGACGGCGTGTTTGCAGTAGTGCCTTGCCTCCTCACATGCATCAAGGCCATCAGCCAGATTCGAATTTTCATCCCCAAGGACGGCCTAAAGTCTGAGGACGAGCGCAAAGATGCTTCAAAAGCCTTGAGCGAAGTGCAGCGTCGATTCCCGGATGGCGTGCCCATTTTGGATCCGCTGGAGAATATGGATATCTCGGATGAATCCTTCAAGCAGCTTCTGCGCAAGATTGAAGTTTTGGAGTCTCGACTGGTGACAAACCCTCTGCATCTGTCTCCCATGCTTCCGTCCCTGTGGGACCAGTACCACGCCAAAGTCCAAATCTTGGACAAGATCAAGGAGAAGAAGAAGGAGATTGCAAAGGCTCACAGCATTGCGCAGATGGACGAGCTCAAGTCCAGAAAGCGTGTGTTGCGCCGCCTTGGTTTCATCAACGATGCCGAGGTCGTTCAGCTCAAGGCTCGTGTTGCTTGCGAAATCTCTTCCACAGAGGGCCACGAACTCCTCTTGTCAGAGCTTCTCTTTGATCGATTCTTCAACGAGATGACGCCCGAGGCGATTGCCGCCGTGCTTAGCTGCTTCGTCTTTGACGAGAAGCTGGAGGCTCAGGCATTGAAGGAGGAGCTGCAGAAGCCGTTCCGCGAGATTCAGGCCAAGGCTCGCATGATTGCCAAGGTCAGCCAGGAGTCCAAGTTGGATGTCAACGAGGACGAGTACGTCCAGAGCTTGAAGTGGCAGCTTATGGAGACTGTGTATGCATGGGCTCAGGGACGAACGTTTGCTGAGATTTGGTAAGTCGAAGCTCCTACATTTTTCACTTGGACCAATCAATTTTACTGACACGCTTTGCAGCAAAATGGCAAATGTCTACGAAGGCTCATTCATCCGCATCTTTCGGCGTCTCGAAGAGCTCCTGCGACAGATGGCCCAGGCCGCCAAGGTCATGGGCAACGATGACTTGACAAAGAAGTTTGATGAGAGCTTGCAAAAGATTAGGAGAGACATCGTGGCTGCCCAGAGCTTGTACCTGTAAAGCGAAACGGGGAAACCGTTTTCCTTGTTGGATTCTGCTGGAAAAGAAAAAATTTATCGCTGGAGGAAGAATGGAAAGAACAAAAAAAGCATCACGATTTTCTTTTTCGGATTTTTTTTACGTCGGTTTAAGAGCCACGAGCCATATGTAGATAGATACCTCCCTTTCTTTCTTTCTTTTTACTTTCTCATTTGCTTTGGCATCATTGCTCATTGGCTGGTGGAGTTTTGGGAGCTTTTGGGGAGGGATGAAAAGAACTTGGGTTATTTTGTTTGGTAGTAGATGGGGATGATTTGCTGTAATGTTTGGTAGAATAGTCATTTGTCATGGCTGATGAGGATGTTTATGTCTCTGATCCTTTGATGCTGGTGATGATGCTTCTCTCAGTATGTATAAGGGGTATGTAAGAAAATGTCCGAGGGGATGGAGAAATGATCAGCATCAAATCCAGAAACAGACAACCCGCCACACTAGACTCGTCTAGAACAGGGAGCGTATTCTCCCTTTAATCTGCGCATGTTCATCATGCAATCCTCCATCTGTTGGGCATGCAATGTCACACCAACCGCATTGTTCAAATGCTGTCATGTGACGTGCGCGGAGACTTTTCGACCTCTCGAATCCTCCTCATCACTGCCTCTCGCCTGGCAATATTTAATCGTCGGCTTGCTTGATTTACTCTTCTTCACGATATTTGTAGTGATTGACTTTACACCAGGCTTATAGCTGCTCTTTACCCTCTACGCCTCAGACACAATGGGCATCACTCACACCGTTCTCTTCCAGTTCAAGGCTGAATTATCGGCCGACGATGTCAAAGCAGTGAGCAGGCCCGTGCCATCTCATGTGTCTACTACAAAGGCACAGGTATTCCGGCATCGTGCTAATCAGGTGTTGTGATTTTATTCCAGGCTTTCGCGCGATTTCTTGCGCTGAAGGATACTTGTGTCCATCCGACTTCCGGGGACAAGTATATCATTTCGTTGAAGGGTGGCAAGGATAACTCGCCCGAAAAGATGCAGGTATTGTCCTACCGATAGATGCTGTTTGTCGAAAGGTTATATATTATTTCTGACTCTGGATAGAATGGGCTCACTCATGGTGTTGTTGCGGAATTTGCGTCGGCTGAGGATAGGGACTATTATATTACGACGGACCCGGTGCATCAGGAGTTTATAAAGAGTATTGGAGGGCTCCTTGAGAAGGCTGTTGTTATTGATTTCAGTGATGGGGTGTATTAATTAGGTGGCGGTTAACTCTAGATCAATGCTACTCACTGCTCGCTGTTGGCACATGCCCTGCGTACATTTCCAAATTGCTCAAGCTCACGAATTATTGAACCTTAGCGAGGACAAATTGGTTCAGAGTGTAACAGATGGCTGTGGTAATGATCCAGAGCATATATGGATGAAAAGCGTGAAAATAATTTAGCAGATAGAGAGTATCAGTTGTATCATCGGCTCCGCTTAGACGAGCTGTCGATGCCTGATATTGAGAACTTGACCCTGGTTCTCCACTACTCAATAGAGAGAGGATGGAATCGAAGCCTCCGTCACTCGAATCTTAGGAACCGGAACTTATCAAGGTTGGGCAACTATCGCTAGGACAAGGTGTTGGGGACAATGGTGTTGACGTAGACGATATAACAGTTTGTCCTGTGGGAATCTGCACTTATAGTGACTTGTAGTAGCCCGGTTTATTATAAATTAAGTAAAAAGCCGTATACTAATCTTAAGGAAAATACCATGTTTAGCTTCTACTGATGGCCATGGGGTAATAAAGGAAGAGCACTGTTTTACGAGTTCTTGCAACCTAGTGCTGGTCTGGGCGAGCACTGAATGTCGATTCTCGAGACGCTAGAGGATCTGGACAGCAGAGACTATCGAGTGCAGTTCATCAACCTTGACAAGGTCAACAAATCCCGGTGGCTCAATACCAAGGACACTGATTGAGCATATACGCAGCTTGCGACATGTTACCGGCCGCCGTCGAAGCATCAAAGGGCCTCTCACAGCTGCTATCGAGGTGCAGAGCCATCTCAACCTCACACAGCTCGGACAGCAGAGCCTGGGGAATGCTGTCAAGATTGTCGAGCTTGCACAGACTACTGTTGCCAGCGAGACAGCAGCAGCACGAGTTCCACTGTCGTCAATTGTTCAATCTTCGGAGTCGATCGGCTTTGCTTTTGGAGCCGCTAATATTGGCCTGGATGCATACAAACTTGACCACATACAGAGACTAAGACTCAGAAGGCGGTTTACAGCACCCAGTTGGCCTTTGATTCAGCCAGCCTCCTCGTGATCTCGGGCGGTGCGGGAGAAAGCATGCTGGGCGAGTATGAGCTTTGCTTAGAAACAGAGTTGGCGAAGCTCACAGACGCGTTGGACTGCAGAGAGGCTGTCACGATGGTAGGGATGAGGCCTACAGGCGCGATTCCCGTTGATGATTCTGAGAGATGTGCGCCTCAAGACGTGGCTCTCGCTGTACGCCTGGGCGATGACTTGAGTTTTATAATTATTGACGCAGACAATCAGGATTCACATGAGGCTCTCAAGCGGCACATCCAGCCTTTGGACTAAATCCTGGCGAATCCTAATTGAGGCGATGCAGACTGCCCCCTGCCTAACCACACTTTCAATTCTATCCATCACTGAATCCTAAAGGATCGATGCTTTAGCCAGCGAGAACCCTATCTTATGGACTATTATCACGCTACAGAATAGCTGCAGTCTACTCCGTATTATACCCTGAAACTTCCAATAATAGTTAGGCCATTGCATGGTGGAATACTAACGAACCAACCAGCTGACAAGGAGGCTCAAAAACCGATCCCTTGAGCTATTGATAGCATCACAGGGGGAGTTTAGTCGTTTTTGAGACCCCTGGAAAGAAACTCGTCCGTTATGCGAGACGCCCCGCAAAGCTCTCAAGGCGCTTTTAGTGGTGCTCAGGTTGAGATGGGCAAGTTTTGACGCTGTATATATGAACTCGGTCTGCCGAGTGCGCCTCGAGCCATTGGAGGCTCAAAATCGACTTCATCTTTATGGCCTACCCACGCTGCACCCAACCGTGTTGCGTCGCGATTCATTAAGTTGCTGAGGGGTATTGGACGCTTGGAGGAGAGCTCGACATGTGACCTGGTTCGCCCACCATGGCGGATTCCACGGCTCGTTCACAATTTGGCGTGTTCAATGACAACGGTTCGGGCGAAGAAGGCTATCAACAACCGTCACATTCACTTCCAACGGGGAAAGATGCGACGCATCTCGCATATCACGAAATCCCTAGCCATGTAACAGGACAGACGCGCAGCCCTGCGTCCCACAGTGGGCTTTACAGCATGCTCAAGTTTCCCATGCTGCTGTCGACGCTTG
Organism: Trichoderma pleuroti; assembly: GCA_001721665.1. NCBI lineage: Eukaryota > Fungi > Ascomycota > Sordariomycetes > Hypocreales > Hypocreaceae > Trichoderma > Trichoderma pleuroti. The sequence goes on from MDJU01000182.1 coordinate 17,819, forward strand.
CCATCCCTCTGATTGCGCTGGTTGTTTGGCTTGCGCTCACAGCGCCAAAGTCGAAGCTGTTTGCGTCGTTTGCCGGCTTGGTGATTGGCGGACGCTTCTCTCAAGGCGCGGCAAAAGCCCTCGACATTCTCTTCAGCGCAATCATCGCACCGATCATCATGGCATCCTTGAACCTCATTTGGTTCAGCTATGCGCGGGTGGCCATCCGGGCATCGCGAAACGTCCCGGAAGAGCAGCGGCGCAGAATACCGCTGGCAACTCTGGTGACCGTCAGTGGCATGTCTACTGGCAGTTATAACTTTGTTGACTTCCTCTCGCTGCTACGCGGACGGACGTGGCGACTATTTCTTCTCACAGTACTTACACTATCCTCTGCGATTGCATGGACGACTCTATCCAACGTCATTGCCTACGAAGCCTACACGCGAAGAATGCCGTCCGACGACAAATATACACTTAGAACACTCAGCGACGTGGAAATCAACACCGCAACACATGTTGCTTCCGAGGTAGAGCAACATGTGAATATTCAATTCCCATCAACTGCTTTCGGTTTCAATATACCACAACAAGCCAGCATATCCCAGCAGCTCACAAACCTTTTGAACCAAATGCTGTTGTTGAACTCATCAAGTCTTGATTCCGACGGGGGTTACGTCGGAGTCAATGTGACGGATGCTTCCTTGAACAAACTATCACCTTCAGTGGTTGCGCTGTACGATATACCTGCGTTTCGGTTGAGTGCGGAATGCCAACCTGCGAAGCTGCTTCCAGGAGCCGTTGGCCCTGTGCAGATGGGGGCCTCAACGGTCGAATTGACGGGAGTGCTCGCTTCCCCGAATACAACTGCTCAGTTACACAGCTACTGGTGGCCCGGTGTCATTGCAGATATCAAGGATCAGTATTCGACACAGTTTCCAACCGTCTTCTTTTCGTTAAACTACCAGCATGCAGTTCTGGGCTACTTGCAATCACATACAGAAAACGCCACTGTATCAACTTCGTTTGGCAAGATTCAACCTGTCGAACTCAACATCACCGCAATCAACAACATCTTTACCGCCTACTCTCTGTATTGCTCTCTTTTCCGCCAAGAAGGAGTCGCCAACTATACGCGTTCCACAGGTCAGCCTTGGGAACTATCCGGGTCAAGTTTTCAGCCGTCCAAGAGTGCCGCGCGTTCTTTCATCGCCGACTGGCAGGTTGCGCTCAACTATCATGCCATTATAGAGAGAGGCACAATCCCGGGTATTGCGCCCGCCATCCGAGGAGGCCTGGCTTGCGGACTCCCAGCTATTACCGGGCAAATGGTGGCCTGTACGACCAACTTTTCGACATTTGTCTCCAACTATGTACTCGCGTCAGGGCGTGCCCAGACGATGCTATACAACGTTGCTGCAACGAACACTTCCCGCGATAGGCCCGAATATTTCTTCAACGTGACGGGCGACGCAATGCAGCAGTTTTACCACCTCACCTACGTCCCAGCGCTGCTCTTTGTCAGCCTTCTCAGTCTCATCATAGCGGCGTCTGCAGCAACAGGCATGACGATATACGCAAGGTATATCTATAGGGATAAAGGGACGATACCACACGAAATTACTCCTCTACGACTGGTAGTAGACAGCTGGGCGGGGACGCTCCAAGATCCAGCCAGCATGACGAGATTGGCGAGCTTGTCAAATGACGAGCTACAAGAGGCTGCTAAAGAAACGTATACGAATTATTTGTTGGATTAAGATTTGCATGGTAGATTGCTCAAGGAATATTAGAAAGAAGCATGAAGCAGGCGTTTCAAAGTTATTTCCAAACATCTAGAAAATATAATTTACCTGATGAAGAAAATGTCATTCAGTAACTTAGTTCATCATTCCTACTCTAAACTACATTATGATCAATGTACATCTTCCAATCGCCTGGATTATTATCGCCAATGCTTCATATTTCTTTAGCTTATAAGCTTATACAGCAAATTACCACACTTTCAAGGTAAGTCAATGCTATCCCACCAACATTTCCTGGTTATCAAGTACATAGCATGCAGATATAGCATGGCAACTGATGTTTTGACAAGAATCTAGTCTTTCTCAAGTTCAAGTACGTCGAGGTAACACTTGGCCTCGTTCGACCATGCCTGAAATGGATTGTTATCAAGCCATCTCTTGCACTAGACTTGGTCTTGCTGAAATACAAGGTTGGGTGCCTCAAAGATAGGTCAGTTTCTTTCTTCCTAGAACATAAAATATCCAGCCGACCACTGACACAAATCATAGTGCTGTTTTTGGGTCAGACGCATGGTGCTATCTCCGATTCCAAGAAGGCCTCACACAGGAGTGTGATGACTGTGAGCTGGGCTCATTCCGTGCCCAGATGGAGGATCCGGACCACTATGATGCTGACCTTGCGGTGCAGTACACATCGCGGGTCTCTTCCTGTCACAAGTCACTCACCCCCATTGCAACTCCAACAAGGTCCGTCTACGTCAGCTCAGCCACTGGCACAACCACACAAACTTGTCAAGGAACAATGGTGCCAGTAGCTGCCAATGCTGACTGTGACGACTTTGCACGCGCCCACAATATCGGCACAGAGCAACTTCTATCGCTCAACGGCCTCACATCGGGCTGCGTTGGCTTTCCGGGATCAAGGTCATCCCTCTGTGTCGAAGGATCATGCAAGACATACACAGTTGTAGCAAATGACACATGCTCAAGCATCGTCAAGAAAGCAGGCATTGCTGACATACAATTTATATCGTGGAATCCCATGCTTAGCACGCTGGGCTGCAACAGAGATATTGCGGCCATGGTAGGACACGTGGTTTGCATCGGCAATCCGCTGCCGTACAAGCCTCCCGGTACGTCACTGGATCAGGTCCTAAAACGACGAGCAGCTCGGCGCCAGCGACTACAGTGGGATTCGATGAGTTGAGCAGTCTTTCCACCATCTGGACGCATGAGCCGCTGTCAACAGGAACAAACACGGCAACAGCATCTATGCCCTGGGTTACTCCAACATATGAGTTGGCAGAAGGATCAATCGCAGGTTGCTACATCATGTATGACAACACTATTGATGGCTTGAGTTGCTATCTGGCAGCCGAGTTTTACGGTGTTGATATGAAGACATGGGTGGGCTGGAATCCGAGTGTACAGAGAGGAGATGGGTCATGCTATCTGGATGCGGGAACCAGATACTGTGGTCTCTTTTGGGATCCTCTACGTAAGTCGAGAAATGAAACGGTCGCTCAAAGAGTAAACTACATGCTAACCTGTCTACCTGTCATAAGTTGCTTCGGTCCGTAATGACACCGACGACTCTCCTTACACACCGAAGCCATCAGATGCTACTGCAGGCGCCACTGATGAATGTTATACTTGGGACAAAACCCCAACTACTAGCTCGGATGACCTGTATACTACATTCATGAAAGAATGGGGAATCACAATCGATCAATTCTACGCCTGGAATCCCGCCGTTGGTGAGTCCTCAGTGGAATCACCTTTCTATTTCGCTAGCATGTGTCTAATTCGTGGCATTTAGGGAACAATTGCCAGAGCCTTTGGTTTGGTACTTCGGTAAGTTGCATATCATTCCGTGGTTTTTATCTCTCTGCTTCTTGAACCGAAACACTGCTTCCACTGGTAAAGCAAGACTTTGCCCTGCTGACTGTGGATGTTGTAATAGTACTGCGTGATGGGTGAAGATCCCACTCCGACGTCCTCAAGCACAACCTCCAGCACCTCCCGCGCGTCAACAACGACAACAAGCGGCGGTCCTTCGGCTCCGACAAGGCCCGGAACAGTACAGGGGTGCCAGAAGTGGTACGTTGCCAAGTCTAACGACAGCTGCGGCGATGTAGCCACCAGCAACGGCATCACCATTGCTCAATTTATTGCCTGGAATACAGATGTCAACCGTAAGCAGATAGAATGCTCCCCAAAATCAGCTTATAGTGCAGATGGGCTAATACAAAAGGCCAGCTACGACATGCAATGGCTTCTGGCCCGACTATGCTTACTGCGTCAAGGGACCGACGGCGTCTAGTAGTTCAAAGCCCCCCTCAACGACCTCGAAGCCGCCGACATCGACATCGAAACCTCCCACATCCACCTCAAAGCCCCCCTCATTAACTTCAAAGCCTTCCACTACCGCTAAACCTTCCAGCGCAACCACCAAAGTTACGGCGCCTGGGCCGACACAATCTGGAATCCCCGCCAAATGTAACAAGTTTGCTATCACACAGACTGGAGATGGATGCGAATCGTTTGCGACCAGAAACAAAATTACGGTTGCCCAGCTATGTAAGTTGCCTCGACGAGGAACGAAACTGGTTATAAGAATGGGCTAACGAGGACTGTTGTTGTTTTAGATTCTTGGAATCCGGTTTTGGAGAATGCTTGTAAGAAGTGAGTTGAACATCTTATTTTCCTTTCACAGTTTAGCAGTCTGTTAACCATTGACCTCACTGCAGCTTCTGGGCCTCGGAGGCGTACTGTATCGGAGTATCCGCCTAGATTGCGTTGTTGGGGCTTAAGATAGGGAAACATTTCTGGTTCCATCTCGTAGATACACGTACTCATGGGTCATAATATCATATACCTCCATTCTCAGTAATGGTATTAAAGATATCTGCGTCAGTTGAAAACAAGAATACCATCTTTAGCCTACTCAGCTGGAAATTCCTCCTTTACTTCTATCATAACTACACAGCGTCCTTGTCGTCTGAAATCACCACACTGAGCTCCGATTGCAGATTTTTCCTTGGCACCTTGTGCCAGTGTTCTAACACTTCGGCTTCTGGGACAAACCCAGAGCTGCTGCTCCAAGTCGCCGTTGCTAAAGTTCCTTGTACAAAATATCGAAATCCATGCCAATAGTCTCCACGTCCCAGCTCTGCCAAGAGTTCCATTTCTCTTAGCACAGGCATCTGCAAGGCCGCGCGTGCTGCAGCGAGGTAAAGCCGCTGTATGGCTGGAGTTGCAATGTCTAGGGCGGGCGACGACGCCTCTGTCGAGACACTTGGTACATCAGAATATACCGAGGCTTCACTCTCGGAAGAAGATTCATCTCTATATGGGTCCGGGAGGAAGAGAAATTCACCCCAGGGATCAAACGGCGGGTAATGTAAGATGAAGTAGACGAGTCGGTCCCATCGCGGCTCTGCCAAACTAGCAGGGAGCGCTCGAGGAAAGAGTATTTCATCAGTGACTGGAATCATGTAAACGCCAAAGTCTCGAACGCGTTGAGATAGGACGTGCAAGGACTTTGACAGTCTATCTTCTTCCCCTTCTCTCAACACCTCAGAAGCCGCAGATGGCAGAGTCTGGGTCACAACGTCATAGTACGAGTCGCGCAAGTTGAATTCATCGATTGGGTGGCCAACTTGAGACAAAGCATCGGCAATATCTATTACCCCAAGCATTAATCAATTGAGCATTCATTTAGGAGGGAGATGGCTGGAAGAATCACCATTTCGCATGCGTACATATTTCAACGTTTTCCACCAATCGAGAAACACAACTTTGGTTGCTGGTAGCTTCGCTAACAAAACACACATGGCGGCCGCAGAGAAATTTCTCTGTAGATATGATGAGGCAAGGATTTCAAGCTTAGTTATGGCTACAACAGAGGGCAATCGCGCAATACGCTCAGGATCAACCAGCTCCAGCACCGATTTTCTATATCTGGGTTCCCACTGGCCTAGCGGAATACTGATCCCGCGCAGCTCAGCAGGCGGCTCCTCAGGCGGCTTGGGCGCCCAAAAAGTGAGCTTGATGCCGTTTCTGTGCACCTCGGCCGCATCCCACTGGCTCAGAGTCTGCAAGAATGCTTCCAGCACTGTTTGGAATGCCTGGTTGTTGCGTAGCTTCTCGTCGTCAGTCTCCCGGCTTCGCCACGGCCGAGGCTCGGGCAGCTTGATGTAAATCCGGATGCTTCGCACATACGCACGGCGCCGTGCCGTCACAATGGAGTTGAGCTGTGAGAGTCGATTCAAGCCAAGCGATAGGTGGTCAAAAGCCTCCCGCTCAATCTCGTCTCGCCAGAAGCGGCTGACGCTGACATACTGACGGGCGTCTGGGCGTCTGTTCCAGTACTCCGGAGGCAAGACTTCGAGGCCCGGGCGAGGATCGTGAGTTAGATAGAAGATGATGCGCCGGACGATTTCGGGAGCAAGAAGGACAGGTGCCATGATGATGATGATGATTTGATTCTCACAAAGTGACAAGTGCCTCCGATCTGTTTCATGTGGTTGTTGGTCGTTCTTATACGTGCAGTTTAAGCGTACATGTACCCACATGTGGTAAAATGCAGCACATGGGGCCGGGCGTGAAATTAAATCCTCAATCGCTGCTTGCAGGGGAAAAGGATTCGATCCTTGACTAGCTCAATTTAGTACGCAAAAGTGTATGTACAGGTACTTGCATGTTCTCCGAATTTGATCGGCGCTTTCAATAAGAACCACTTGAGACGGGAAGATCAAACATGTCCAGTTGTTGATGTTGCATTCAATTATTGGGCAAAGAATCCGAATTGAGACGTACCTGTTAGTGAACTAATAGATTGTGTTAAACAATTCCCTTCCATGGCTCAATTTATCGATTAGTCAGTTATCTGCATTGCTACCAATGTGTTGCCAGATGATTGGTGAACATACTCAGCCAATAATACGGAGTAGGATGGCTGCATATTTGAGGCGGCTGGGAACAAGGGGGCCAGTTTAGGCATCCTACGAGGCTCAGGCATCGGCGCAGCCACGATTTATTTCTCTCATTTCAACTCTCAAGGTTCTCTTCTAAACTGGTTTCCCCCAGCAGTGCAACGATTCAAGCGGAATCCATACCGGAAAGACTACAACCCGAGTGAGTGGCGATTGCAGCATGGCCTCCCCAGAGACCAAAGTATATCGCCTTCGAGGCATCCCGGCGCATCTGGATCGTCTCGGTGTCGCTCAATTGGTACAACCTTTTCTCCCCGATGGCAAGCTGGAGGATGTTCGCGTAGCATCTCTTGCCTTGAGCTGCGATTTCTGGGCTGCCAACCCTACAAAAACAGCAACACTCAATCTTTTAAAACTCCCCGAAGTCGTTCGCACCACCCCTACGGGTGGCGAGTGGCAGCTTCCCGTGCTTGCTTTACCCAAACCGCTCATTCTGGATGATACGTTCTATGGCCTTACCCCTCTAAACGAGGTCGAGGAGTCTCAGCATTATTGCAAGTAAGTTGGATACTTTTATCAATTAATCAAAGATTAATCTGACTATTTGAAGCTGCATTGTGATTTCAGGTCTTGGAAGCCATCCTATAGGATCATGGCAGCCCCGAGGCGAAGATAAGTCGTTCATGTGGATACGAGACAAGCTGCCCGAACTTGTTCCTGGTGTCCGATTTATTCTTTATGGATATGACACCAAGCTGGTGGGAAGCAAATCTTTCCAAAAGGTAGCCGACCTCGCCATTAGCTTGATCAATGCACTGAAAACAAGTGGATGGTCAATGCCTGGCTCAAAACCGCTGGCATTCTTGGCACATAGCCTTGGAGGTGTAGTGCTGAAACAATGCCTCGTTATGCTCGCCGACACTACGGATTCTTTGAAATCCATACTCCAAAAGACAAAGGGGGCAGTCTTTTTTAGTGTACCGAGCCAGGGTATGAATATTGAAGACATTCATGCCATGCTCGGAGATCAGCCGAATAAGAACACACTTATAGCAGAAATATCTAGCGGATCAGAGTTGCTACCCACCCTGGAACAACAGATTACGGGTATTTCTCAAACCAGAGACTTACAGCTCTATTGGGCATATGAAACCCAGACGACACCTTCTGTCGAGGTAATAATCCAGAATTTATGGTTCCAAAATGCAGTGATTGAACGAATCGGCTGACACACTTTACAGCCGGGGGCGGACGGCAAATTCTATAGACAGGGACTAGGGACCGTATTCGTATCACGGGTGTCTGCCACGGGCAATCGTCATACTTTAGATCCTACATCAACCATACATATCGATGCAAATCACTCCGAGATGGTCAAGTTCTCACCTGGAAGTCATATAGTTGACACAATTGCGAACATACTGCGGGAGATTATTGGCAACAGCCAAGATGATACCGGCCAAGATGTGGAGGGTTTAACTACACGTGATCTCCAAACAATGCAACATACAGCTACCGCTCTAGCCGAAAACAATGTGGACGATGATATGGATTCTAGCAAAGATCTTGATTTCTGGGATCAACATGGTCAGTGTTTGTGGATACCAGACTGATTGATGTATTAAGCTAATATATCGCCTAGCAATCCTAAAATCTATACGTCCACCTAAGAGAGACGAAAGACTCAAGCAAATTGACAAAAGTGCTGGCTGCTCTTTTGAATGGGCGTTTGATAATCCTGCCACAGGTTTAAATACCTTTTTACAGAAGGGAGATGGTCTCTACTGGGTATCTGGCCGACCTGCTTCCGGAAAATCGACCTTCATGAAGTTTCTCTACAATGATAAACGTACATCACAGCTACTACGAGGATGGTACAGTCAGGCCGAACACGTTGAAGCAAATTTCTTCTTTCATTACCGTGGTAACCCTATTCAAAAGTCGTTCGATGGTTTGCTCCGTAGCATTCTCAGTCAAATCATGGAGCAGGCCCCTGGAATTTTTCCAGTGATTCACTCGTTCGTCCAGCAGCGCTACCAGCAGCTCATCAAAGTACAATCTCTCGGAAGCCTATATCTGGATCTGCAGGAGGTGTTTATGACTAAAGACACCAGATTCGGTTCCGACATCAAGAATAAAGTGTTGCTTCTTCTAGATTGTGAGACTCCTCGGAAATTATTTCGCAGAATAGTTGTGGAACCTCTGCGTCTCAGCTATGAAACGGACATTAACTGGAATACAATGGAACAAAACATTATTTCTCGCAAAGAAGAGATTTTGGATTATTTAAGAAAGGCACTCCTCCTGGAAACAGCATCCTCATCCTCAACAAAACTTCCCGGGGCAAGCAGTGAGCTTCTGAAATCTTTAAAACGGGCCAAACTTTTGGAGGCATCCCCGCTAGTACACCTTCCAAAATGGAGCGAGGAAATGAAACAAAGCTTTGTGACCCTGCTTACCGATTGGGTCGAGGCAGTCGACTTGAAAGAGCGCTTATTGGGTTTGGGAGGATTGTCCAGTTATCGCCCTCAGGACTCTCCATCAACCGATACAGGTTTCATTGAGGCCGTGGACAATATCATGCGTCGATACGACAGAAGAGAAAAAGTTCGAAAAAAGGTTCAGAATGAAACCTGGAAGCCCGAAAAGCTACAGGAGACACTCCTTCAAATAATAAACCAAGAATCAATTGGTTTAGACATATGCATCTTCATTGATGCACTTGATGAATACGAAGGGCTACCAGAAAGTATCATTGAGTTTCTCAAGGATATCACCAAACAACGAAATGATCATACACGTCTTAAAATTCTTTTCTCTAGTCGACCTTGGGACAAATTTACGGAAGCTTTTGGCAATTGCCCCGGTTTTCGTATTCATGATCATACCGAGAATGATGTCCGAGAGCTTTGTTTACATGTCATACAGACTGAATGCCCTGGCTCAAACGAACTTCTACTTCTGGTAGAGGAGATTGTGAAAAGAGCCAAGGGTGTTTTTCTATGGGCGAAGTTGGTGTTGTATGACTTATCTAAGCTTATAGTAGGCGCTTCATGTGAAGATGGCGCTGAGACTCTCTCTCTCAAGCTGCAGGAAACCTTGCAAAGCCTGCCGCACGACTTGATTCAGTACTACAGCACCATCATCGAGAGGACATCACTATCGTTTCGACGCGAAGCATTTTGCCTGCTTGAAGTTGTTTCTAAGGGGGATAATATTTATCTGCACGAAGTTCCAGCGTTTCTTCGTTGCCTGAATTTCCCTCGATTTAGCGACCGAGGTCATATTCTTGAGGAATTATCCAGAGGTACCTCCGAGGATTTGGCAGCTTTACTAAGGACTTACACCGGCGGCCTTATTGAAATCTACGGAAAGGATTCTAAACTTCAGCTACTACACCAAACAACTATGGATTTTGTTCAATTGCCGGAATTTAAGGCCATCATCTTTAAACCTAATTCATATCTTATGGCTGACAATGGGTACACTTTTCTTGCAAAAAGCGCTTTCCTTCGAATTCCAAAGCATCGTGGCGACTTTTATGTGACTCTCGAAGCTCTACGGTATGCTAGACTCTCTGAAAGTACCACAGGGAGGAGCTTGTATTCCTTTTTTTCGAATGACTCCTCTACATTCGTACTTGCCGATTCCCTTATAGACCTGCACGGCAAATCTCCTGACCTATGGCCCTCGCGTTTTATAGAACCTGACTCATACGCAGACATGTCTGGTTCCATAATGGGGCTGGCTTTCGGTGGTTATCTCCGCATCTTCATCGAGGATGCTTTGAAAGCCAACCAATTGATCCTATCTGAAACGACCTGCTGCTGCCTAGGGTCAATTATCTTTTGCTTTCGGAATAAGCTCTGTGACCTCAAAGAGGCTATACATATGGTTGATAATTTAGCTGCTCATGAGTTCAAATTCGAAAATCATACGGATTGGCTCGCAGTAGCACTCTATAAATCAAGATATGAGACAGACAATAGCAAATTATGCGAGCCTATAATCCTCCACATCACAAGGAAGTTCTCAAATCCAAACATTAGGTTGAAGCAAAGCAGAACCTACGATTGGGCCTTTAGTGACCAGTATTTTAGAAAGGATCACTCTCAAGTCAGCATGATCCATTTATCTTCATATAACATTACCAAAGACCTTCTCAGCAGGCAGGCAAATCCAAATATTGAGGATATTTATGGATACACACCTCTGGACCGTTATGTCAGGGGACACTTTGTTATTTCTCCGGAAATTCGCCGCGAAATGATGGCTCTTCTCGCCCATAATGGAGGGCGTTTGAATATGAGCACCAGAGGAGAATGGAAATTAATGATGCAGTTCTTTCAACAGACTGGTCTCGGTATATCAGTATTTAAAAAGCTACATTATCCAAAGTGGCTGAGATTTCCTAACAGACCCAGGAGGCATCGAGACCCCGTAAGATGTCTATTGATGTGAGATACCAGAAGTTTACTGCTAAGTAGTAAGTGAGGATAGATTGATGTCGACGGATGTTTTCATTTCTCATTATTGTCTTATTTTGTTGGCTTAGAATATAAGTATGCAATTAAATCGGTTTATTGGATTCATTACTGCAAGTGGTCTATAATCAAGGATGCCAGAGATACTGCCCTAGTGGCTCCAGATGAATTTTTCAACTTCGTTCCAGATCCTACGGACACAAGTAGATCAAAAGAAACAGCCTGATCTTATACTCCTGGGCCCAAAAAATTCTTACTTTCCGGTGTAAAAGCAGCAGCCATCTGAGTTCCATTAAAATACTCCAGATAAGATACACTCTGTCCACCTTTAGCACAAAGACAGAACACGTAGTCTTGATTACAGATCTTGCCCGTTGGTTTAGCTGTGACAACCACCGAAAGCTCAGCTACCACGGCATCATCACCTTAGATCTGGTAGACGCTCTTCTGGGTTGTCTGGAGGTCATCACCCAGCAGCTGAAAAAAGCCTGATATTTTTTACAATTTCATCAATCCTTTTCAGGACCTTGGGCACACGAGGTGGAGGAAATGGCATTTCCAAATAGCATCGGTGGCTGACAGCGAACCCAAGGCTTGAGGATCATCTCTGATGATGCGGGAGTGAGATTATAATAGTTCTACCGCACTCATTACTTCCAATTCCGGATGCTATTCATGAGAATTACTTGAGCAATGGTTTGCTACAAGGTAGCTTTGACGGATATATAGGAGGGGGGACATGCCATATTTGAGTGGCTTTTTAATATACCTATGAGACGTACCTATGAAAAGAAACCCGCATCAAACCGCTGTATGGAAACAATCTCGAGAATTCCAAGGAAGATGGAACAAAAGATGTTCGTGTAACCAATGTAGCGTTCAAGTGGGAGGATTGTAAAACAGGAAACAATTGGAACACCTGTACTCCGTATGATGAGTTCACAATGGAATCCCACGTGCCGTACCTCCCCTGCTCGCTCTAGGGCGCTCCACAAGTGACAAGAAGAAGGAAACGACTGCGAGCGAATCAATCAAGCTGAGCTGATCACAAATAAAGCCTTTAGTTTAAAGGGAAATAATTCAGCACATTAATTTGTCAGTATTTGGAGAACTCTATTAGCCACCTCTAGAACAGTGGTTTTATGGCTTGCCGGTTTGACATATCACGGCACTGTGTGTGTTTAGGTAGTTTTAGATGCGCTCTGAGTTGGCGCCAGCGGCTAATGTCGCGACAAGATTAGTGGTGGTGAGGCCGCATGCAATCACATGCAGTGGTGCCAATCTTGAGGCCTCTTTGATCAGGTAGCTCTTCAACAAAGCCGATTGTATGAAGAAAGACTAGAGCTGATTAGGGAGACAAAGGCTCACGCAACGCCTGAGACGATTCAGGTATTAATTCGCTACCATTTCTCCGCACAGTCAGAATATAGCACAAAGCCTCGGTTCTAGTCCTGTAGTTGAGGCGCAGTCGGCACGATTTCCACCATAGCGCCGCTGCGGTCCAGGCTCCAGGGCTTTGTTCAGGCCTACAACACAGCGCATGAGCCTATCACGGGACAATAACTGATCTGGGGGTTGTCAAAGGATATAACAAAGGGGAGCAATGGGATATTAAACCCGTGTAAATTATAAATTCGGCCCATTGCCGTTTTCTCGTTTTGACCCATTTGCCCTCGTCTTTGCCCTCTCTCCATAATCCCATTGATCATGCTGGAGACAATCAAGCAAATATTTAGATACCTTGCCAAGTTGGAGTGGACGGAACGTCTCCAAAATCAATGCAAGTTCTGCAACCTTGACCCCAATCAAATTATGAGCTATGTGAGTCTTCAAACCTTTGGGAAAGTTCATGGCAATAAGTGCTGATCTTGGATAGGATGAACTACCAGAAGTCATGGCTATCGAGAATAAGAATTGCGCAGGGGACGCGCACTGGCTCATCATGCCGAAGGAGCATATCCGAGATATCGAAAACCTCAGCTCTGCACACCTTAAATTATGTGAGCCATACAATGCAAATCTGACAATTGTCTGAAGAGCCTAACTAATGCAAGTTTTCATCCTGCAAAAACAGTGCAGTCAATGAATGAGTTGAAGCACCTCCTGCTGAGCAATCATCCTGATGTGCCTCCTTCCGAAATACACTCCGGGTATCATCGAGGTGGAAGGACCATGTTTAGTCTCTTCCGTTTTCCCGACACTATCTCAGTTCACCACTTGCATTTACATGTCATTGTCCGACCAGAGTTTCTCAAAAAATGGTTCAAATATCCGCCTTGGCTACTTCTCATGTGGAAGTCTGACGAAAAACTGCTTCGAGAGGTCGAAATGTTAGCATGGAAAGAGAGATGACGATTAGAAACCTACATTTAATTCCGTATGAGTACATATACTTAAATTTAATGTATAAAACATTGCGCCCTGTTATGAAGCAGTGGCTGAAAAGATATACCTTCTTTAAGCAAGCCCAGCTACTGTCAACTATCTTCCTCGCTTAACTAACTCTAAAGACTAATGGCAATATCAACCTCACATATTTTACACTTCTTGATTGAGCGTGAAAGTAATACGGTAATATGTCTTCAACATTTACCATCTCATTGATCGTGCAGGAGGTTCTGAGAAGCAGTTCATTTCCATAGCATTGTAGAATAGTTCATTCTTAAATAATTGACAAAAGAGTTTCTCACATGCAAACCATAAACGTGAAAGAAAAGACCAGAATTATAAAGTCATGTTCGCATCATTATGGCTAGGTAGAGAGCTAAGTACAATTAAGTTATTCTTGGTGTGATGTATTCCGGTCAAAGTAAGAAATGTTAAGATTCAGAACTTTAAAGCGACGGAAATGAATGAAAGTGAATGAATTGAACACATTTAATTATCCTGTCAATGACTGTAAGCCTGTACAGATTCGTTTCCAAAAGCTCTTGCGAATTCCTTGTGCGATGCTGCTCTTCGTCTCAGCGCGTAACGAAGATTAAAAATGATAAGGACTAGGATGAAAAACGACCCGATCGTTAACGAGATAATCGGAGCCAAGATGGAGAACATGGTAAACACGTATGACGCGCGGTTAAACATTGCGTTCTCGTTCAATTTGGTTGTGGCCAGTCCCACTTGCATGGCTGCCAGAACCACGGTTATATAGATGAAGGCAGTCAAAACCCATTTGAAGTTCCTTTCAAGGTACGTCGAGTATTGGCGATAGCCGTATTCATATCCGCGAATTATGGTCATGAATTCGGATGTGTTTGTGCAGAATCTGCTTATCACATTCAGCCGTGTGAGACGCAATTCACCATAAACGTATCTCGGATTGATGTCATTAAAATCGCCGTTGATGTTGGACACCACAGCTGCAGAGAAAGGGGCCCATTTCTCCCATGTGATTGTTTCTGATACCAGCCCTTTCTCATGTGCAATCCGCAAGTCGCTTTTGCTGCATATCAGCCACATGTAAGAATACAGAAATCCTTTCGCACTCTCAAAAAGTTCACGGTCAGCGCAGAGCTTATCCGTCCAGAAAGAAGAGCTTAGGAGATGGTCCGGCAGCGGCTTCAGGTACAGAATGTTGTCGCGCCAAACGAGGTGGAGATGTGCCATTTCCGAGATGTGAATCTGTCGCCCAATTCTGACTTGGTCATGCAATGCTCGACAGGCTTGCGGTAAGCCGGCCAACCAAAGGTGCTTGTGGATTTTATTTAACCGCCGGACATCGAGGTCATACGCTAGGTATTCTTTAACGGAGGCCGGGTCCGACTTGTCGATGCTGACGACTTGTTTATCTCGCTGGTAGATGCCGGCAATCAGCGGCGCTTCTTTGAAGATATCTTCCTTTGGACTGAATGGAGGGACTAATCTTCGACACACCGGTCAGCAACATTCCTAAAATGCGAACCAAGTATTGAGGTGCCATTGGATTCTCATATCCAGCGCAGTTACCACAGCATACAGAAGTAGTGCGGTGACAACCACGAAGAAAATCGCGAGTATGCTAGTTCACTTGGATGAATGACTTTGAAAGGCAGGTAACTCACGGCGAAGTTTCTCAACCAACTCAACCACCAGGGTAGTATTATTACTCAAAGGCCCGATCGGTGTAGAGTCAACCCGTCCTGCCGTTGAATCCTAGTTAGCCATGCATGCTTATTATTAAGTGCATTCCTTGTTGCTCCGTCTTGGTACATAAAGGAGGGGGACATGGATGGAAAACGAGAAGTAGGCGCTTACTTTCAAGACCATCCGCCAAAGTGTCGCTATCCATCATCACCAGCCGTAAGTGTGGATGCGCTTGCAACTGACGTGCTGCCGAAAAAAAGTAGTCAGATTAAGGGCTGCCTCCTAGGAGATTCTTTTGGCGATGAAATATAAGAATCTGCCTACCTTTCTAAAATGCAAAAGACAGAAGAAGCCCAGGCAGAGAGAGTCAGCCGAGAGGTGGCTGAGCCAGACCTGGCCGCATTTTCAGCCTCTGTGCAACCAGGCTGCAGGGGGTCTCCAACCCCGCTCATGATGTTTTCTCTCCGAAGCAGCGAGTAGATGGCCATTGTCCGATTCTTCCGAATTTCATTGGTGAATACACACCGAATCTATTAGCAGATCAATGTTGCGTGTAGTATTGGAGCCTCGCGCCAGTCTTTTCAACCACACCCGTAAAAAATGACGTGGCAAGCAGGGGTTGGACCATAATCCGGAATCTCAAGCCGGAGAGTTCTGTGTACGGGACTTTTTTTTGTCTGGCGAATCACCAGCACGACAGATAACCATCAATGTCTCCACGCCCAATCGTGCCATCTCCATATGGAGAAGATGGGAAAGGGCTGTGACATCTTCTAGGGGGATATACAGGAGCTTTTCTTCATTATTGGTTATACTTGAGTTCATATCATAGAGTGTGTGCAGCCTCAGACTTATGGTCGGCCTCCTCATGACTGCACGGTATATGTAAAGTAAACGCTCATAACTTCATGTTAGTTGTCCTTTAAACAAAGGGATAAACAATTGCACATCTCCGTCTACATGTAGTTTAATAGATTGCAATTTTGACCGCTATGTGCTCTTCTTTAAAGCTAAATACATTCTCTGTACTTGGACTCTGTATTTGAACTCTGTACTTGAATCCAGATGGACCATATCATACGTCATCGTGAAGTCTTGATGCATTCCCTGTTATGGGATCTAGATGCCTCCCATACATTAGTGGGGTGGTACTGCTTCAAAATGGCATTCTAAAGGTTTCAATAGGTCAGGTTGTTGCTATGCGAGTGCAGCCTACATGTGGGTGTGAGCCGATAATCGCCGACGAGTTGCTGAGCCCATGTTTGTGTGTGTGTCCGAATGTAACGCCAAGGTTAATAATGCATCCGTCAAGATCATTGATGTGGGATATATATTTGGGAGCAGCTGTGGGAATTAGGGGTCTCGCGAGGTTCCTTTGTGACATCCGAGGCATAGCCCTGAGCAGGAGAAAACATAACACTGCGTCGTTGAACTAAGTCTACAGACATATCAGCAAAAACTATGGGCTCAAAGCCATCATATACAGTTTCTGACCAATGGATTGGACAGCCAAGGCCCGTCCGGGTGGTAGCTATAGGAGCTGGGATCGGAGGTATTGCTGCTGTGAAGCTCTTTCGCGAGACGTTTCAAGATCTCCCGACGACTCTTGTCATTTATGAGAAGAACCATGATGTAGGCGGAACTTGGCTAGAAAACCGCTACCCGGGGTAAGCATAGCTGCAAGCCAAGCTCCTGATCTGATCACTAATATCAGCGATAATAGATGTTCAGTTGATAATCCTGGACATGCATATACATACTCTTGGGAGGGAATCCCATCCTGGTCTAGTGCATATGTAGGCGCCGAAGAGGTTTTCGAATATTACAAAGGCCGTGCGCAAGCTTATGGAGTATATGAGTATGTTCACTTTAATCATCGAGTGATTGATGCGAGATGGGATGGCTACGTTGGCCGATGGAAGCTCAAGATTGAGAAAGAAGGCTCTATCATCATTGAAGATGAGTGCGAAGTTCTTATGAATGTTTGTGGAATGCTCAAGTACGTTATCATCCCAGATCTGGCCATGTTGTGGTAACTAACTTGGATCATACCTCAGTCAATGGAAGTGGCCTAGCATTGATGGCCTCGACACTTTCAAAGGCCACCTAGTCCACTCAGCAAAGTGGGATTCTAATTACTCATTCAAGGGGAAAACTATCGGTGTTATTGGTTCTGGATCATCCGCTATTCAGATGGTGCCGAAGCTCCAAAAAGGTGAGCGACGGCTTTACCGCATTTACTACATTATCGGAAGAAGATTCCATGTGCTGATGAATGCTTCAACTCACTAGAAGTTCAATTATTGATTTCTTTTAACCGGTCTCCGTCATGGATAACTCAAGAATTCGGTGAAGAGCATATCCCTGAAGGTCGAGGACTCGTCTATTCTGATGAACAGAGGGAAGAATGGCGCAACAATCCCAACGAATTTCTAAAGTATCGAAAGAAAATTGAACACATTGCAAATATGACTTGGAATATCCAAGTCAAGGACGGGCCCATTCAAGAGGAGCGGTACAAGCAAACTCGGCAGAATATGGAAGAAGGCCTTGGGGGGGAATCCGGAACTGATATCGAAAATAGTACCTACATTCGCTGTAGGATGCCGAAGGTGAGAGCCAGTTACACACTCCCATGCATTGATGTGAAATTCTAATGGATGCATAAGATTGACTCCTGGCCATGGCTATCTTGAGGCTTTAACCACAGACAACGTCATTGTGAGAAGCGATGAGATTAGACGCGTTACACCCACAGGTGTCCAAATGGCTGACGGAACCAACCTCGCTCTTGATGCCATCATCTGCGCCACAGGCTTCGACAACTCGTTCCGCCCGTCCTTCGCACTCATTGGAGAAAATGGCGTGGATTTGAGAGATGAATGGAGAGAAGAGTCCCGTTCTTATCTTTCGGTAGCCGCAGCCGGATTTCCAAATTACTTTAGTGAGTCTTATCCACCAAAGGAAATTCGAGGGCCTGACGGCTAATACTATTATTGGCTATAGTGGCTACAGGACCAAACTTTCCATTGGCAAATGGCCCATTAGTTGCATGTCTGGAGCAAACTCTGAAGTATGCTTTCAGAGCAGTCAAAAAGATACAGACCCAGGGAATTAAATCCGTGTCGCCTACTCGAGAAGCAGTCAATGATTTTCAAGAGCATAAAGACGCAATTATGGAGAAGACGGTGTGGACTTCAGCATGTCGTTCTTGGTAAGCTCATATGGTTACTTTTGGCTCGCTGATGCAATAGTGCTAATACGATACATCTTTCATTTTTCAGGTACAAAAATGGCAAGGTAGATGGCAAAGTCTGGGGGCCATATTGTGGCTCAGCGACGCATTTCTTCGAACTCGTGAGCGAGACTCGATGGGAAGATTTCAAGATTGAGTATAGGACTTCCAATCGATTCCAATATCTAGGCAGGGGAAACACGCATAGAGAAGTTAGCGGAGGAGATTTGGCATGGTATGTTACTGAGCCAGGAGCGAATGTCGCTGCCTGAGAGGGTGGACCATGTGCTGTTATTGAACGCCGAATTAAATATTATTCTGAACCATGGTGGTGTTTTTTCAAATCATGAGACTCGTACATCATTCATAATTGAGCCTTTTCTACATATCGTCTTTGGCCATCAGTTAAACAGCTCAAGCATTCGTGATTCCGGCATGAGATGGCCATGCTCGTTTAACATCCGAGATTAGCTGCTTGACGCCCCCCTTACCGGTACCAGCTATTTTAGCTAATTGCCCAGAGTGATATAACTTGTCAATCATTTCCAACTTTGCAAGCGCCAGCGTGTAGAACTCGCGTGAATGGCGCAAGAAACTTGTATAAGTCGTAGATTCATCCCGACTTATCACAGCACGGGCTTCAGCACCTGTCTGTGTGGGGGTTATACGCCTGTTCCATAATGATAGCCATTTATCCAGAGAATTGAAAAGTGGCCCAATCGTATTTTGTGAAGGGAAGCAAGAGATTTGTTGGCAAAATATGATGGAATGGATCGCTGAGAAGAATGTGTGTAAGCAATTGACTCAACTTGATCAAGAACAATCATATTCAGTTCGCAAAGGGTCATACCTGAAATCAAAATGAATCCCCCAAGATCTGTGATTTCAAAAGAATCGAGTGCAGCTGCATTTGTTGTGTCGCATAGCATCTTAATCACTTCGTGTATGTGTGTGTCTCTGTATACACGATAATTAGGACATATCTGCTGCACCGACTGGAAAAACTCATGGCCCGAATGAGCATGAAAGCAGATGTCCGGATATGTGAATGGAAAATCCAAATCGGGAACAGTGATACGAGGGGGTGTCATGTGAAAGATGGTAAAGGCCGAGTCAAGCAGAAAGATGTAGGTTCTGGTGCTGCTCAATTAATTGCATTAGCACTCCAGGGATACGCAATTAACAGAGGAATCAAAGATGTACAGGTTCTCCTTACCGAAGTATCTGTTCTTCAATGATAAATTCGTCCCAGTGTTGTAGCGTTGCAGTCAAATCGGACCCTATCCGTTCATCGAGCCGATGGTATCCTAGCTCTTGAGAGGCTTGGGCGACATAGGGATATCGAAGATTTCTGATTCTTTCCTTTGCCTTTTTCGGTCCTTCCCATGTTTGCAAAGAAGACATCAACATGGCCGTTTGCAATATTCTCATCTTGGAATATCGCGTCAAGGTGGGATCCGCCTGACTACTCTGCGTCTCTCGTGACAGCCACGGCAGTGCAAATACTAGCCGTTCAGCGGGTTCCAACCATTTGAGCGCAGTTTGAGCATCATTGGGATACTTGGAAACGCAAGCCCCTATGAGTGCCAAGACCAAGACTAACTCTGCAGGAGCTTCAGAGGGGTCGAAAGTGGGCGGGTGAATAATTGGGCAGTTCCGATGCCACCTCTTCCAGTATATGTTTAGCAACCTACGGAGATTCAAAGGATTGAAGAACTCAAGGCATTGTTCTTCCAATGATTCTAGGTGGTTACCCGTTACAAGCTCGTCGATACCAGGTAAACTGAGCAACTTTTCGCAAATTGCCTTTGTTTGTGATAGAAGAGGATCAAATAACCACTCCATAGTTTTAGCGGTATGACTACTCTCTTCAGAGACTTTCACCCATTTGCTACCGGCCTCGTAGTCGATGTTCAGTAAGTCATCGATGGTCAAGAAGTTATCGAAATAAGCGTTTTCAGCTCCTTTCTCTAACGAAGTTACATAGTTGAATGAAACATCGAGGCCACCGCATAGAGTGAAGTTGAGAAGAAACTCGAAGCGTTCAGCTTCAAAAGTCTGGAAATATAACCCTCTGCTTCCCTGTTCCGAAAGGAAGCAAGTGTAGTTGAGGGGGATTGGGTTGGTTGTGAGAGTTGTTAGGGTGAATGGCGACAGTGCTAGCGACATGGACATGGATGGTTTGACAGCTACCATGGGCTCACCATCAGTTCCTGCCAAGCGATGGAGCATTTCCAAAGAGGAAGCATAGTCCGTTGACGGGAAGTTGTACGAATTTGGTTCATGCTCTTCAAGCGAGCTCATGCGACAGTAAGAGCACGAGGAGCCTCTAATGAAGCAGGTCCCACAAGGCGAATTAAAGTCGCACGCTCGTTTACTGCTTGCACACTGATCACAGGCTCTCCGTTTCCTTCCTCGCGTTGCCGGATTAGGTACCGAATCCCCTGCAGCCTTTCTCAGGAGACAAGACTTCCAGTGCTTGCGCAGGGAGTCTCTAGATGCAGAAGCTATAAGTCACCTTCTAATAGCACAGTGGGGCTTGCATGTAGGCAAGGTCTGCGTACCTGCGTGTGAATTTCCACAAGCAATAAGTGCATTGATGCAATTCATGGTCGCTGTCTGTACGGTTACAGTCTCGTTTGACACCCTTTAGCCGAGCTTCTAGAACGGGGCGAGAGGCACCTACGGGAAAGTTGATGTCGTTTTAGATGTGCAGCGCGTCCAAATGAGGCCGAACAAGTGTTGCAAGTAAACCTCGGGTCGCCCATCTTGAGCAGGGGGCTCGCAATACGGAGCAATGGAACGATCTGGATGAATTCTGTAACGCAAACCAGGTCCTGTCTGTCGGTCCCAATGAAACGGCGGCATAAACCCTCTAGCCGCCCGGAGTAAAAGTGGAAGTGCAGCAGAGACGAGGAATCCAGTTGAGGTCGTTGATAACGAACAAACTAGGAATACGGGCTTTTTGCAGTCGATGTATCTGCGTCGATACCAGCCAGTCCTACCTTACCGCTCCGAGGCCGTTGGGATCTATCATCTGGTGATGGATTGGGGCATCCGGCTCGGCCGCGTTTCTGGCCCCGAGCGTCTTATACGATCAGGGAAACCCGGCTACTGGGCGGGTATTTGCCGTAGCCCCCCCTGAGTCATTGGACTGCATTGCCTAGTACGAAGTAGTGAAAGGTCGGATGACTAAAATTGAGGAGATGGTTGGCCAGTAAGAGACGAAGAGGGTATAGATTATGTGGCCCCGTGGCAACGCCGTGTGTGTCCTAAATGATTGGGGTAAAAAGGAGGAGTTGGGGAACTTGGGGTTAGTTTGAGTTGGGGTGGAATGAAGGCTCTTTGGACGACTCAAAGTCCCAAGCCGAGATGTACAAGTGAGAGTTGCATGTGTGCGACTCCCAGAACACTTGCAAAGACTCGGGCAGCTTATAGATGTTTGACAAAGTCACTGACCGGAAGGATTTAATTGTCCGGGAGATCTATATCTCGTCAGAGTCAAATTAATTCCCCGTAGTGCCGATGCACCCGAAGAAGGAGACGGGTGGAGCTTCGCTGGCTGGGGAAAGCAATGCCTGAACATCTATTTTTGTGTTTCCAAGGCTGTGTAAATTCGCGAAGCTGATTGATCATTTAATTTATGTCATTGGATGTGACGTAAATGGGGCAAAGGACTGAGGCCATGTATCTTGGCTCTGGCGTCTCTTGCTGGCTACTCGACAAGACACACTTTGTATTGGTGATAGAGTGGCTGCTCTCTGGCTGCACGAGTTAAGTTGGTTAATCGCTGTGATTATTTAGAAATTAGAGACCTAGTGAATAACCTTAATCGCTTGTGTTGTTGAGTGTTGCCATCCAATGGGATCAATGATCTATGTCCTTACGCAGATGGACCAAAGTTACTGAGGGCCATCATTTTCGTGCAATACGGACCATCATAGGCCTATGATGCGGTAAATGGCCCGACATCCGAGCATTCCCTGTACTCTTTTTTCCAGCCATCATAGTTGTAGACACTCACCATCTCCAACATGGTAGGCATGGATGACTTATGGTTGATGTATTATGGTGGCAACATCGTTTCCTGGGATCCGAGGTGTTTTCATGCTAGTCCTCGGGTTAGCTTCCTCAAAATCCTAACAAACAGCAGATTTCACATAATATGGCATTTTGACCTCGGGAAATCGCACGGTTCTATTTTGACCGGTGCGCCTGCTGTGGAAATAAGAGGTCGCACATACGATACTTCCGCCACGAGACTCCAAATCGAGCACCTTTGCCAGTTTAGTGTAAGCGGGTAAAACCCGCCTCCCACCTCAAGCGCAAGCATCACAAAGGATCTAAAACCCACTGGCGCTGTATTATGACATAATCGAAGACAAGACCATTCCTTCGCCTGATGTTCGTTCAATAGGGGGGAGGGGGGAATCGTGAGGCCATGAACCAGATGGAGATGGGATTGTTGCTGTCTCTCATATAAAAGGGTCGTGTCTGGCGCTCTTCCATTCAAGCTCAACTACACAGTCAAGTTGAATACAGTCCCAACCACATCGTGATAGCAACATAAAAAAGCAAAGCGCCAACTCAAAGTCGTCAACTCACAATGAGTCAATTCACAATGAATCAGAAAAAGACTCTTAATGTCGGAATAGTAGGAGCAGGAATCGGAGGACTCACCGCGGCCATTGCAGTGGCCAGAGCTGGAGCAAAGGTGACGCTGCTTGAAGCTGCTCATGAGCTGGGCGAGATTGGTGCTGGAATTCAGGTAGGCAACCCCATGGATCTTGTCCATGTACAATCATCTAATGATGCCTCAGGTGTTTCCCAATGTCTCTCGATTCCTACTGCGATGGGGTGTAGACAAGATTATTGGCGATAACATTGTGTATCACAACGAATGCAACACATACTCCGGTCCTAATGGCACTCTGGTTGCACACTCTTCGGCTTCTGCCCTGCTTGAAAAGGCTGGATTCCCCTGGTAAGAAGCCAACTTGTCCAAACAAAGTACTTGTCTAACAAGCGGTGGTCATTTACAGGTTTGTTGTCCGACGCGACCACTTGCACTACGGCCTTACTGAGTCGGCACGTCAACATGGCGTCAAGGTGCTTGTGG
The DNA here is from genome assembly GCA_001721665.1 of Trichoderma pleuroti. NCBI lineage: Eukaryota > Fungi > Ascomycota > Sordariomycetes > Hypocreales > Hypocreaceae > Trichoderma > Trichoderma pleuroti. Next base: position 41,380 of record MDJU01000182.1, read on the forward strand.
GAGCTCGCGTCAATGAGATGCAAGACTTGGAAGATGGGGTTCACCTTCAGACCACAACTGGCAAAAAATACTCTTTTGACTTGGTCATTGGCGCAGATGGCGTCAAATCCTTCATTCGATCACAAGTGCTGCCCGGCGTCGTTCCCAAGGCAACGTCCAAGATTGCCGCCTACCGTGGCGTCTTGACGTATCAGCAGATATTCGACGAAATCCCGGAAGCCCGCTCTCGCCTGGGAAACAACATGGACGTCTGGGTCGGTCCCAGAGGCTTCATCCTCACGTATCCCACCACAGGAGGCAAAGAGTTCAACATTGTCACCGCCTACTGCAATGATGACTACGTAACAAAAGTAGAGGACGTTGACATTGAAGAATTCCGAGGCTACTACAAGGACTACGAGCCATTCATTCAGAAAATCCTCAAGCTGGTCAAGCACACACAGAGATGGCCCCTTTTGCAGATGCCCACCGTGGATACATGGTCCAACAAGCACAAGAACGTGGTGATGATGGGCGACGCCATCCACAGCATGCAGAACAGCATGGCACAAGGCGCAGCGACAGCCATGGAGGACGGCGCCTTTCTGGGCCGTGTCATTAGTGAGGTAATCCGCAGCGTCATTTCCGTCCCCGAAGCCATTCAAATCTACGAGAAGCAGCGAATGCCCAAGGCCTGGGTCAAGCAACAGGTTTCCTTCATGTCCGGCGTGATCAACACCATGATCGATTCAACAGAGCGCGACAAGGCCGGTCTCCCAGAGGCTCAAGCTGCATTTCAAAACGGCATTCGGCCAATTCATTTGCCCACAACGTACCGCTCTTGGCAAATGTATTGCATGGCTGATTCCGTCCCCAGCATCTTTTACTATGACGCCGAGGGCGATGCGGATACTGCCGTGTGCGAATATCTGTGCAGCAAGGGACCTGTTGACGAGGTTCGATACCTCAGCGAGAATCTGGAGAACAAATGGTTGGGTTATATCCACGACAATGGCGTGACTGCACAGAATGGCAACGGAACTGCGTAGACACCAGCGGATTATCAACGATGTGCATAAAGATAATCAATAGTCCATATTTGTATTTACTTTTGGATTATGGCATGTATAAACTAGGTCGATCGCATACAAATTTATAGCGTCATGATGCGGCTCCTATAGTCGATGATTTTTTCGATGCATCATATACTGTATGAGCACCTGTATATTATCAATAGATTCGGGTTTGCAGTCACCCGAGGCGAGAATTGTTATAAGCAATAGATGCACAGTCATGAAAAGATTCACAAAGTCAAATTCACCATTACTCCATTATGCCAATCCCGTTCCCATGCCTACCTACCTACCTGAAGCCTTTTTCCCTCGTCTTATACATACGTACACATGCTTAATTCTAATATGCTATAGCCGTTCTATCCTAAAAACTCCGCTGATATCCTTTACACCATGATTATATAAACCCGGTCCGGCTTCGTTTGGTCATTTCATCCCCGTTGTTGTACTGCCACCTACTAGGGGGGGGCAACGTTTCCAAATGCCTCGCAAACCATGCATCAAAAAGATGGAAAATACAGAAAAGTGACGGGCACGTGTCTAGTATCACGAACTCCGTCTCAGAGAGAACCCCCTTAATTCTTGGTGGCCCAGCATAAAAGCTAATACAGAAGCGCCATGTTGAAAAACGTCGCTCCCGTTCGTCCATAGTTGCCATCCTATCCAGCAAACTGCACTCAGCTCGAGCACGCTCGTAACTGAAGCGAAGCACATGACCAGGCTGGACGAGTCAGCGCTGCCACGTAAGATCTGTTGGGTAGCACCTCCAATGCTACGCAGGGCAATGATGCCAGCAATAGCTAAAATCGCAAGCTGCACTTCTCTGGCATAAGGAGTAGTGGTGACTTGGGGAAGAAACCAGGAAGGGAGGATGACCATCAAGAAGTAGAGGTCATATTTGTGCGAGGTTTGTGAGCTGGAGAGGATGGGGATATCAACTTGGATATCTTCGTTCACAACGGTCTTCTCAGAATCAGATTCGTCGTCAACGACGCTGGCAAAACTGAAACTCTGTCCAAGTGCATCTGCCAATGCATCCGTATCGTCAGGATGTTCTGGCGCGAAGAAACTAGGACTCTTAAAGTCGACACTGCTGGCTCTCGGCATTTCTTCTCGCCGTTCGTCCAAATGGCCCATCCCAAAGCTGAAACTACCCTCTTCCTTCTTTGGCTCAACTGAAAACGCTCTCTTAAACAGTGGAGCACCCGGGGGGTTACGAAACCGTTGTGCTGGGTTCACCGGCGCAGGTGGTACCTTGAACCAGAATGGCCCGGCATCGGGCTGCGTGGGGGATTGTCCAAACGCACGGGTGCCCAGCTTGGATACGGGAGAGTCCTGAAATGCCCGGTATTGCGATTTTTGAGCATGCTTCGGTAAAGGGGACCAATCCATTGTATCAGCGTCCTGCGCGCGAAAGCCCCTTTGAGGAGACTTGTCTGATATGCTGAAACCGGCAAAAGAAAGTTCATCTTGATGTGGTTGGAATGGTTGTTTGCTGAGTCGGGAAGGCGGCAATGGGTTCATTGGCCGCTGAGGCGTGGGATATTTGATAGGCGTTGGGGTTTTGACTGGCGAGGGATTTGCCGATTCAAGCGCTTCGTTTAGAGCCTCGGCGAGAGTCTTTGGCTCTCTTATTCTCCTTCTTGGTACCGGCGAGGGCTTCTGGTCCGCAGATCCCGCCCTCTTGGCTGTACTAAATAGCGGTGTCGTATCGACTTTGATGGACCCCCTGGCAAGATAGTATATCTGAAATTTTGGTCAGACTTTTGGTAGAAGATTGGCGATTGATATAAATAGCAAAGCAAAGGAAACAATATTAGACTAAAGAGATTTTCACTTACCAGTCCCATAATGCAGGCCATTGCAAAATGCGCACTCAGCTGTGCAGCAGTGGACTGGGCCTGGCCACCCTGCATATGGAGGACAGAGCGGAAGATGTATCGGAAGAAAATGATGAGGCCTTGAAAGCAATACCACTGTGCAAATCCAAATAAGTGCCGCGTAAATCCCCGGATAAGCTGCACAAAGTATGGATTCCACCAAGCAGAGAGAAACCCAACTTTGATGCTCCACCCGATCAAGGTCTCAGCAGCGGGCAGGAAAGCCCGTAACCAGCTCGACCATGCGACAATCATCTGCTTTGTCGTGCCCTGATCGTCTGGATCATACATGCCGTTTTCTTCGCGCTTGTCTAGCACGTTCGATGCGCTCACCAAGTGCCAAACAATCTGAATAATAAAGCCTCCCCACCACAACCATCGTCCCAGAGCGTTGGCCACATCAAGCCAAGTCATCTTCTTAGGAACTCTTCTGCCTCTGCTCTTTTCCATCATCTGTCGTAGAATGTCCGTTTGCGCGGTGTAGTCGGCGTCTTTTATGCGCGCCTTGACCTTGATATCGCAGTCTGAGCATATTTGAGGGTAGCGTCTCTCCAGGTCTCTGCGGTAGCGGAAGTATTTGCGCTCCAGTTCGGAGTAGTCTGGATGAGAGGGGTCGTCGGGTAGATACTCATACTGGGCCAATGACCGAGTAAATAGGTGTTGGTTCTTTAGGCACTTGTCGCAGAAAATGCTGTCTGAGGGAGGCGCTGGTCGGGATGGCAGTTGTTTGACGAATCGCTTTGGTGTGGAAGATTCGAGGGCTGGAGGGTCGGTGACGTCGCCATACTAGATACTGCTGTCAGCATCGATACCGTTCGAAGATGAACGAATAGCACAGTTTGAGCCAAGTGTAACAGAGAAATACGTTGACGAACCTCGTCCAGATAGTTTCTCGCATCGCAATATGTGCAGAGAAAGTCGCGTATGTGGCCATCGTATCTAATGGATGACCGCTTCCCGCAGTAGAAGCAGGTCAGCAGCCTCCCCCTCAGGCGCACCATGGCTTGCCCTATTGCTGCCGCTCAGTCGCTCGTAGGTAGCTGCGGTGTATCCGAGAGGCTGTAGGATGACGGCTGGCGCGACGAGGCGGCGATGGGATTGGCAGAGCTGCAGCAAAATCCAATGCAGGGCGGCGATTTAATGCTGCAGCGTTGGTCTGGAGTCTCGAGAAAGTTGGCGATTCTGCCAGGCGGTCAGCGCCACAATTTATGCCACAAACACGCTAGCAGTCGCAGATTCCAGCGGCCCATCGGCGTCACTAGTGCCCTAAACGACCTGGACTGGGCTGCTGTACCCCAAGCGCCCCGCTGAATGCCATTGGCTCCAACGAGTCTAGGCGTGTTGTCACGTCACTTCAGTGACGGCTTCAGATTGATGGCCAACTCTCCATCCATCATCCACATATTCGCCATTCTTTTGACAAACCATCAAACTTGCATTCACAAGGCACTCACAGTTCATCTTTAGGCTCTTTCACTTGCATACTTTACTTTCACTCTTGGTCTCCAAACAATGCCACCGATATGGCATCTTTAGCACCTGCATTACCGCTCTCGTCAGCATCCTCAACCGCCTCTCTCCCATATCATCTCACCATCCGCTTTTCAAATTCCCTCCCAGATCTGGATCTAGATGTCCCATCTCCGCAAAGCACAACAATTCTATCTCTAAAAAATCTCATACGAGAGCGACTCTCCTCGCGGAACCGCCTTCGCTTCATCTACCAGGGCCGCCTTCTCCCCGATTCCTCAGCCCTCAGTTCCAGCATCAAGCAGCCTCCTGCCCCGTCTTCATCCCCATCATCTCATGACAGCGATTCCAAGAGCAAATCCAAAGGAAAAGGAAAAGCTGTGGACGATGGCGTGGCTCCTGTAAGGATATACATCAACTGCTCGATTGGCGATGAGCTCTCGCCCCAAGAACTCGCCGACGAGCAGGCTGCTGCGGCCAACCCCCCTGATGAATCATCGAGCGCTGCCTCATCCCATCCAAATGGCCATCCTTCATCATGGACACGGCCTCGTCCCCGTGGTTTCGACCGTCTCCTCCAAACAGGCTTCACGCAGTCGGAAATCGAGACGCTACGCACCCAGTTTGCCTCCATTCGCACAGAAGGCTTCGCGCCGGATGCCATGCCCTCACCAGACACTCTGCGCAATTTGGAGGATGAATGGATCGATAGCAACGCTGGGGGCATCCCTTCGTCCAATGCTGCTACAGAGGATGATCTGAACGGCATGTCCAACATGCTGGACGTCATGATTCGCGGCATGATGGTGGGATTCTTCTTTCCTTTGGGGAGTTTGGCCTGGTTACTGCGCTCAGATGTATGGAGTGAAAAATGGCAGGTCTTTGTAGGTTCTGGAGTAGCACTGAGTCTCTTGGTGGGAGTTGTCATGAGCATTACCAACATTTACTACTGAGGGAGAATATCCTACTGAGGGAGAATATCCGGGATAGCGTTTGCGTCTCCATGAGTACATTACGAGCGAGTGTTTGGCTTGGAAAATACAATCTCCTACATTGGATTTATTTCCTGTCATGTTCATCAATAATATACCCGCTTTGTAGGCATTCTAGCAGGGCTCTATTTGTTTTTAATGTCGTTATTCTATCCTTGAGGCATGCTATGTTGCTCAGGAGCTTCCAAAATGAGGTCAAATTGGCACGTGAAAGTGAAACATTTGACCCGCGTCATCGGTGACCAGGGCAAGAACAACCAACGGCTAATATTATCTTATCTTCAACCAAAAAGAAATCATTATCTAAGGCACTGGGAAGGTACGTAAAAATCACTGCCACTTCTTATTTTTTTCTTCTTCATGGCATCATCTTCATCCCTTTTATCGCTTCACGACTTCTCCTTCACTTCAGTCTCCTGCGGAATGGCTGCCTCTTCATCAGACGGATGCTCTGTAGATTCAGACACTTCCTGTGAATCCGCCGCCTCTCTCGCGCGCAGCACCTTGCTTCTCACCTCCCAACCACCAGACCAACCGATCCAGCCTGTCTCATGTGGTCCTCGAGCGAGAACAAGCAGCAGACCGGCGCCAATGAGGCCGATGGACAGAGAGCCGCTCCTGATCCATCCGCCGCTTGCGTACAGCTTATTTCCTACAGCCGTTCCGAACAGCTGGCCGCAGAAAGTGAAGACCATGTAAACAGAATTGACTGCGTTCTGGGCGGTCGGCTCCACGTTTGCAAACGCCATCCGGTTGGACACAGTTACAATGTTCATGCCCAAGTCTCCGACACTCGCCCAGATAACGGGACCGGCCAGCGTAAAGGTGCCGGTAAAGGTTCCGATACAGACCGCCGTGAGCAGTATGATATGCCCTATGACCAAGGTGCCGCTCGGATGCAGACGTGTCATAACCAGCCGCGAAAAGATTGGGCTAAAGAGAACCGGCGACATACCCACCAGGGCGAAAAGACCAATGACAAGGGTCGATAGATGAAAGGGCGGCCCCGCGAGTTGGAACGTCAAGGTAGTCCAGAACGAAGTAAACATTCCCATGAGCAAAAAGGAGATGAGCGCCGACTGTGTCAGCACGGGATGCTGGAAAGGCAGCTTTACCATCTTGACAAGGATACTGGGATAGGACGCGCCTGGTCGCAACACGGGAAAATCCGGCAACAGCAAGAAGGCGAGCAGGACAATTACAAGCTGCAAGCCAAACGACATCCAGTAGATGTTCCGCCAGTTTGTGTATTCCGTCACAATGCCGGAAAGCAATCGAGCTACCAGAATGCCAAAGACGAGCCCAGACATGACGATGGCGGTCATGGTGGGTCGGTGTCGAGCCGGGGCATACCGCACAGTCAGAGGAAACATGAGTTGCGGTGTGACGGTGAAGAGACCAACGACATAGGACAAGCCGAGGAAGGACTCAAAGGTTTTGGTCAAAGTACAGCCAAGCCACTATCATTCAAAATTGTCAATCGCAAAGATTTCGAGAAAACAGAAAGACAACCAATGTTCCATCAACTTACAAAGAACGATGTCACGAAAACCAAGCTGATGATCATCGGCCGGCGGCGCACAATATCGCCAACGGGGACGATGAAGAGCAGGCCAGTGGCATAGCCAGCCTGCAACACTGTTGGAACCAGCGAAGCCCGCTCATCTGTAATGCCAAAATCCTCCGCTATGATGTGAAGAATTGGATGTGTATAGTAGAGGTTTGCGACACTAAAAGCGCCGACCTGGAAATTGTCCATCAGCATCGCCATCGCAAAGGTCGAGGGTGTGTGAATCATACAAATCCAAACACACAAGTCAGAGGCCATGACAGTTCAAAGTTGTCGTCTGGATTCCATCTCGACCACGGCGGTGTCCAGAGGAGCTTGGAGATGGTCTTGGAGAGGCCGGTTGAAGCCTTTTCGCCCGCGGTGTCTTGTCCAGTCGCGGCCATTGCTATCGGTTCCGGTCAGTGGTCGTTGTCTTTCCGGTCGTCTCTTGTCCTGCGAAGGAAGCTGCAATCTCAGCGACTTTGGCTCTTCAACGCCCTCTCTCTCCTCCTTTATAAATGACCGACTGCGCGTACAAAACACACCGACGAAATTTTTGGATGTCGACGGCAACGCAGTTCCGTTCTTTACCCAATCAATAGAGTCGTGAGGGGCTTAACATCCAGCAGCTTATCTCCGTCAGACCCTTCGGCCATTGCCATGATCCTGACAAATGACTCATTTGTCAGCCCTGGCAAGTCTCCCATATGCTTGAGAGGACTCGATCGACTCAACACCATCAACATTTCCTCACCAATGGCAAGTTATGAGTTGCAAAGCTTCAAAAAGGCTCAAAATAGGTCTTTTTTTGATCGAATTATCGCCCATTGTCCCGTTTTGGAAATACTGAATGGCCAATCAAATGCTTAGGGTGAGGCCAGCGGCCCGTGCAGTCGCCACATTATCTCCACTAAGGCGTGATTGGTTTCGTTTTGACTAATCCAATACGTATTGATGAGGCTTCAGCCGTACTAATAGAGGAGTTTGGTGAGGAGAAAGAACTCGGGATATCGAATGAACTCCGATATAAGCTGCTCATTATGAGCGATTGAGGCTGAATATGCCGTGTGATCTGCCGTTTGATCGGTCTTCGGCAGACAAAGCTACGAACTCTGTTGGAAGTGGTCAGCAATGGTATAGTGTCGTTTCTATTCTCATCTTACACGGTATTCGACCTTGTCACTGTGAGAAACCCGAGAATACCGTCATAACCACATACAAAAGCCGTGTTTTACTCGCCATTATACACTGCGAGATTCGCAGCTTTGAGAGTATACATCGACGACGTCTTGATGCTGTCTTGATACTGTCTCCATGCGGGATGCTACTTACGCGCGAGACCAACTCCTCGAGACCAACTCTAAAGATTACCCTAGACGTCTACGATATCAACATTCGTTTCAATGAACAGCAGTGCCGTTGACAGATGACGAAACAAGCAACACAGAAAAACACTTTAATGAACAGGGCGACTACTCTTGGTCAAGAACCTTGGACAATCCGTCTTAGAGTACTTGTGCAACTGATACCCGCTGAAGCAGCCTGAGGCGTGAAAGAGATTCGAATTGTTTGAGGCATCCAAGCATCGAGCCAATACATTGTTTCATCAACTTCAATCTTGACAAGCTCTTGCTCTACAACGGCTGAAAGTTACATCAACAGGCGGTTCCTTATCGTTGTTAGCATGGCAAGGGTCCCACAAAGAGTAATTACATGCCTCTTGACAGTTTTCTCTTGCGCAATCACTTTCCCAACAGCTGAAACGTACATGATACGTAACGGCACTAGCAAACCGTTCAATAAACTCCGCACTCTACGGAGAAGAGCGAGGCTTCAGCAAATCTTAAAAAAAAAAAAAAGCAAGGAGATGAGCAGCAGGGATAATACAGTGAGGCTACCCCAGCGACCCGAGTCAAGGGTCGGAGCAACGTACCCTTTCATTGACCGTGGTGAGACTCCACTGGTCTGTGCCCGATCTTCACCTGTAACACACATTAAAATCAACACGAGCCTGCAACTGACCGCCTCAAGATCATCAATTACTAACTCCCATGGATCATTGGATACTCCATACTCCATGCTTGGATGGCCTTCTTCTGAGCACATGTCTGCTCTAGAAGCTACACCCTTGTCCTGTCCTGGGTTCAATATCCGGCAGTCTGGCGTTACTACGGAGTGCCTTGATGAACCACGAGTTCATCACGTGAATCAGTAGTCAACTCCTTATCTGCCGTGTCATATTCCTTGGCTATTTGATCTCTTAAGTGTAATGGGCTATTGTGTCCCAAGAGGCAATAGTGTGTAACGGCACGGGATTCAGTTCTCGTCAAGTCCGTACGGAACTCAACCCGAAAGGTAATCTTGATGCTACAGTATTACCTGTAGGATGGAACCAGATTAACGGTGTCTTGTGATACGATGGCTTCTTGAAGATCATGAACAATTCTGGTCATTCTCGCCACGTGCCGAGCGAGGAGCCATAGTCAGCTCGACCGGGTCATTCCTCTCTCCATCCAGATGCCGACGGAACCGAACTCGTTAAAGAGCTGAGAGCCCTACTCAAGACAATTGGCTCCACGATGAAGTGGTCTCGCGGGCTACCACGAAATATGGACCAGCCCTCGACAATTATCCAGAGGAGCAAAAGTGCCCCCTTCAGACTCATTCCCCGAACCCCGTTCCAAGAACTCGGGCCAAGGAGGATGAAGCTCTGGGCAAATCAGGCCGTCTTTTTGCAAAACGTTGCTGTCTGTTTTGATGTATCACATCTTTACCTGGCCAATTTCTTGCAGTAGCTTGTCTAGAATGCAGGCACTCTGATGCTAGCACAATCGAGACTGCCACGCATGACTCGGACTCTGGAGCCCGCTGCAATGGAGGAGAAAATTACAGTTTTATGAGAGCCAGGGTCACGGAGCTGTCAAGGCAACGTCCACAGCTCGTTGGCACTCGGCCGCACCAATAAGCCGGTCCCCCCTCCCACTCACTCTCCGCCGTCCATGGAGAGGCGATTCCCGCTTCGACATAAGCTTCTCGACCCAAGGCTGTCGCCGGAACAAGGCCCTCCGGTTCAGTCGCCCCCCCCGCGCTATATACGTGTATATTCCAGGGGGGGCACCTCACCGCGCGCACGGGTGCGCTGAGCTTCTTGATCGGCCAAGGACATAAACAAGACAAACGGTCTCTGGGGTACGTCTTGCATTCTGCAAGAACCTGGCGGTGAATTGCTGTTTTGGAGAGTCCGCGTAGAATATTCCCAATTTGTCAAACCCAGAGAGGATTCCGGAACTGACAAGGCTTAGGGGGGGGGCCTTGCGAATCAGCAAGTCTGTACAGCAAAAGCCTCCGGGTTTAGCAAGGCAATTTATATCGAACATGCATGTGCCGTCGCAACACGGGCAGCATTGGGCCGGGGGGGGGGCACGAATTATGCCAATGCTACTGTGATGGGCCAAGAATGCTGGCAGAAGAGTGTGAGACGATGACACCTAGGCACGCGCAAGGAGGAAAATAGAAAGAGGGTGTCATCCCATCCTTCTCCGCACTTCCAAAGGGGGCTAAACTGTGACTGAAGAGGTGACGAGAATACATGTCATCCAGGCACAATGGCGTGCGAGAATAGCATCGAGATTGCTGCGCCTTTTCGAAACTCCGTCACGGACCGGCAATAAGCAACATGCTCCCCCCCCCCCCCCCCCAAGTCCCTTGGCAAAAAAGCTTAGAATGTGATGCATCACATAGGCGCGGGCTGGCCTTGGAGTGCGTACGTACGAGTATAATGAGAAGAAGAAGAAAAACGGGCACCGCGTGGAATCGATCCAAGACATTTCCAGCTTAGAACAAGCTACCAAGGCGAACGATGAATTGGGCAACGTACTCGTAGTACCTGCATGGTCCCTGGTCATACCTGGCACCTGGTTTCTTCTGCAACGGCACAAGTTGTGACTAGCAGGGATGGAGAGCTCCGCACGCCGAGGCGACTTCGCCGAAGTAGTTGCGTAGTTTTACTTTCTCCAGTGATTGCGATTCAACAACGTATCCCATCTAGCTGGAATTTGAGACACATGGGTAGGGTTGCGTGTTGTGGGCGATCTTGTTGGTGATTTCAAAAACAGTTGACCATGTTTTCTATGTACAGGTTCTGAACCAGCCTCTATGATAATGACAGTTTCCGCCTCTCCACGACGACACAAAGAAAAAAAAAGGGAATCAAAAGCAGTCCTCCCTCCCACCCTCCCAATGAAAATATGCCCGTTTTCTTTTCGGAGCGAATGGCCCGCCTGCCCTTGTTCCTCACCGCGGCTCAACCTCGCAGCCGGAACTGCAAATAAAGAGACCCGGGGGGGGCAACCAAAAAAAATATGACAACTCCCGACACCTATTCCCAAATGATCGATAGCTCACATGATGCGGACATTACACCTTTACATGTATATTAGCCACCCCCGGTAACACCCGACCTCCTGTGCTGACTAGCCCCCTGCAGATGCAGTTCCCTCTTTCTGTCCTAGTCGACCCCAAGTACCCTGTATAATCGACCTGCACCGGGCAAACCACCTCCTATCGCACACGAGTTTGACGGACGGATGCCGATGGCGTCTTGTTTTCTTGTTTTCATGAATCCCATCCCCCCCAGCCCGTTTTCCTCTTTAGCCGGTAGAGAGAGAAGGGGAGGGGGGGGAATTGAGGGGGGGTTAGTTTCATGGTAGTAACACAAAATGGAAAGACGAAAAAAAGGGTAACAAAAAAAGAAGAGTAAAATAAAATTTGTAAATGAGTCGTAAACGGGGCGTTGTCAGATGATCGTCAAGCACTATTTCCCTGAACGAACAAGTCTTTTTTTTTTTCGGGGGGACAACGACGAGGCCAATGAATTGGGTGTTTAGTACCCCGCCGCCTTATCGACCGACTGTCGTTGATCCTTGAAGGGATCTTCATGATATCGCGCGACGGGCTTCGCCGTGGCAACGAGCGGGATGTCATCGACGCTGGAGTGCATCCCTGCCGACGAGGCAATCTCCTCGTCGTCGAAATCGAGGCCCCGCTTGCCTCGCCAGTTGCTGCTGGTGAGCGTCCCCGACTGGTTCTGGCTGCGATCGCCCGACTGGCGCGACAGGTTGCTGTTGCTTGCGTACGAGGTGACTTTGTATTTGAGCACCCGGAACATTGGGCCCAGTGTGGGTAGCGATGCGCCGATGATGAGCAAGGCCCCCTCGGCGACACCAAAGATGTCGAGGTATGGGACTGAATCTGCACGATTTGTCGTAATATCAAGATTAGCAATGTTGATCCTTTCCACTACTCCACATGTTCGTACTTCTTTCGCTCTTCTC
>MDJU01000183.1:0-53473 GCA_001721665.1 Trichoderma pleuroti
GCAAGCGATGAGAGAGAGAGAGAGAGAGAGAGAGAGAGAGAGGAGAGTAGAAAGTGGACCGATCGATCAGGGCAATGCAAGCTGTGGGCTTTGGAGCTGCTACTGTAGACGAGGAAGCAGGAGCGAAGAATGCGGGATATGGAGCTGTGAGAAGAGGTGAGGAGACGGTTCGACGGTCACATCTCATGGACGAAAAGTGCTCAGCTGGCTTGCTTGCGTGTGGGCTGCGAGGTTCGGAGGAGAAGGCGAGGGTCTGGACAAGGAACGAGGGAGAGGCTTTGGCTATGCAGCACCTGACTCTTGCTACCATGGCCGCCTTTTTTTCCCGCTGCGAGTGCGAGTGTGAGTGCAGCAAACGCTGAGCCGGCACTGTGGGCGGAATGACGCGCTACCGAGCCTTGACAGCGCCGAGCAAAGTACCGCTGACCGCGTTGCTCGGTGCGAGGGTACCTTGACCTGGCCCGACCTGGCCTGGCTTGACATGACCTTCCGCCCTCAGAAAGTGGGGGGGAGCCTCCACGGCGCCTCTGGTGGGGTCGCTTTTAATGCGTCGCGTGCGCCGAACTGGCGTCCAAGAGGCTGCGTGTGCCGGTGCCTTTTTTCCCTCCCAGGCTACACTACGATTAGCTGGCGGCGCTACAACACTTGGGACGAGAGTTAGGCCCAGTGCGGGAGGTACTGCACGTTGGTGGGCAGACAGTATGCGGCGCCTTGTACCTACGGTGGTGCATCGAGCACGAGCTACTTGCATCAATGGCTTTGCTAGGGCGGGCTTTTGGCTTTTCTTCTTTCTTTATTGCTTCTTCTTCCTTTCTAGTTCGCCTCTTTGAACTCTGCTAGATTCGCCACCATGGGGGTTTTCTTTCTTGCTTTTTCGACGTTTTTTTTTGGGGGTTCCTGGTGCAAGGTGCTAGCGCCTGGATTAAGCGCGGTGCAAGTTGTGCAGCGTCGTCTCACCAGGAGAAAAAAAAAAAGAGATCGGATTGAGACATGCAGCTGAGTCAAGGATCTTCCATAGCCGCGGTTATTGCTTTTGAAGAAAAAATGGAAACCAAACATTTCTTTGCGCTGCCAAGCACCCATCTAGTACCAGGTAAGTAGTAAAGATTACTAGGTAGATAAGTAGGTATTTACAAATGCTGTGACGCTGCCGCTGCTGCTAAAGAAGAATAAAACAAAAAGCAGAGTGAACCCCGAATTGCGATAAGATATCGGTGATGTCACTCGCGTCCCTGACAACACATTGCCGCATTGGGGCTAGCACCAAGCCATTGACTTCTTTGGGCTCAAATCTCATCCTGGAGACTCAGCCTCTGCCATTTCCATCACGGTGCTTATATATACAACATTTGATGGATCATGCACAGTCCGTACAATGAACCCAACTCATACCTCATACCAGACCATTGTTGCAGGACAACGAATAGATACGCAGATGCATTGACATATCTTTCGTCCCTTGTTAGACCATGGTCTTTGTTGCATGCATCTCCCCATGCTCTCTTTGTGCTTCCTTTATTCTCGCCTTTGAAAGCGCGTCTCCATTTTCCATTTATAGATTATGATGATCATCAAAGAAGCTTTCAATCCGAACAAAGAAATAATGCACTTTCAAAAATACTCTGTAACCTGTATATATGTCCTCATAGAATCACCCCAAAGAATTCAACCGTACTATTCCTCCACTTGCATCCTACCTTTCGATAGCCTCTACCACACTTCAGCAGGCCATCATGACTCAAGAAATCCAGGTACACCTCACACTATCCAAAGTCATCCATCTCCAAGCAAAAAATAAAACTAATCATCTTCATCTTTTCAGAAACATGTCATCAACAAGAGATGGCGCCTCGAAAACATCATCGGCCAAGGAGGCTTCGGCAGCGTCTACATCGGTACCGCATCCCACTCCTCTCTCCATCTCAAAACCACACTCCAATCCACCACTAACACGCAGAACCGTTAGCAACCGACCTCGAAACAAAACAAATCGTCGCCGTCAAACTCCAAACCCTCCCCGCAACCTCCTCGCCCTCCCAAATGGACAACCTCGAAAGCGAGGCCTCCTACTACACCCTCCTCCACAACCGCCCAGGCATCGCAACCTTTTACGAAAACGGCCGTCAAGAAAACTACGAGTTCATGGTCTACGAGCTCCTCGGCGCCTCCCTCCAGAACCTCTTTTACCGCTGCGGGAAAAAGTTCTCGCTCAAGACGACGCTCATCATCGCCGACCAGCTGCTGCAGCGCCTCGAGACGTTCCACGCGCAGGACATTGTGCACAGGGACATTAAGCCGGACAACATCGCCATGGGGTTTGGTAACGAGAATGGCAAGACGGTGTATATCCTGGATTTCGGCCTCGTCGGTGATTACACGCAGGACAAAAAGGTTGCTACTGCGCCAAGCTATGCGTTTTGCGGCACCTATTACTGGGCAGCCATAGCCGCTCACCTAGACCGCGTGAGCACATACACATTCCACCCCCCTTTTTTATATCATCTGTTCCAAAGACCTAACGAGAAGAATCTTGCAAAGTCTCAATCCCCCAAAGACGACCTGGAATCCCTCGCCTACATGCTCATCTACTTTGCCCGCGGCTCCCTCCCCTGGCAAGGCTACGCCAGCGAAAACGAGCCCACAAACGTCCTGCAGGAGCGCGTCACCAGCCTCAAGCTCACCCTGCCCATCGACCTCATCTGCGAGGGCCTGCCCTCCGCCTTCGCCCGACACCTCAAGTACGTCCGCTCGCTCACGTACAACGACAAGCCCAACTACGCCAAGATGAGGGCAATGTATAGGCGGCTGATGAAGCGCCGGGGATACCAGTATGACGGCGTCTATGACTGGGATTTGCTGGACGATGGCAGCAGCGATGGCATGAAACATGACCCAGAGCGCACCTTGGTAAATGACAGCCTTCCAATCAAGAACCTGAAAGAAGAAGACAAAGACTACAAACTCGCCGCCAAAAAGCCCAAAGGAAGACCCAAAAAGGCCGCCAAGGGAGTCAAGGAGGAACACAAGGAGCAGGAAGAAGAGACAAGGCAGCAAATCCAGGAACCCTCCAAGCCACTGCGAAACCCCAGAATCATCTTCATCAAGAAGAAGAAGAGCCAAAGCCCTCCTCCAAAGACACGGCGAAGCAAACTGGCCCAGGTGGACAAGAAGCCAAACAAGGCAAAAGCCGTGGCCAAGAAGACGGCTGCCAACAAGATTGTCGTCAAAAGGGTGCCGGCGAAGAAGCCCCTTGCCCAGGCCAAGGCGTGTTGACAAAGGACTCGACAAGACATGATTCGACGACTGGTAGAGCATGAGATTGATATACATGAATGGAGCACGTGTACCTGTAGTACTAAGAGTAGAATTTGTATTTTTATAAGATGGCATGTTAGTCAAAGGCATGGTTTGCAACTGAAAGTCAGAGTTCACATTGTCACAGAATAGCATAAAAGACGAAAAAGCACAGAAAACTTTCCATTTTTTATTGAACAAGCCCGGCTTTTTTTTCCCGCTTCGTTTCCCACAAAGCCAAAAAAATACTTCATATCCTCCATAATAAACACAAACCGTACACAACCCGCCATTGCTATCACAAGAAAAAGGGGTATTTTGAAACCAAGCAATAGTATGCGCCGTCCCATATGTTGGAGGCAAAATCCGCCAGCTATCCGCACGTAAAATCTTTCAGCTGTACCCCCCCACCCTCCGGCTAATGTATCCCTCAAAATCGTGATGCATGGACGAACAGAAAAATCCAACAGAAAATAAAAACCAAAAAAAAAACCCCCAAGAAAAAAACCAAAAAGATGTACCGTGAATTCATAAAGTAGAAAAAAAAAAGTGTCAGTCGCTCACAAGGCTTTTACAAGACATTGCCTCCAGAGTTGAGCACTATGCAGTTGTGTAACAGGTTGGCCCCTTCGTGGAGAAGCTCCCATCGAGAGTTGTCAAAGGTATCCTTTAGGACCATGAGCAACGCCGTGTTGCCGTTGATCCCTCGCATATTCCTCAGCTCATTAGGGTCAGTCACCCCGCCATACTTGCAGAGGTAGGCTCTCATCTGCTGCCACTGTTCATGGTGGCCCACGGGCGTCGATCCAGCCAAGCAAGGCCCCTCGACCGCAAACCCATAGCACCAGACGACCAGGGCCGCAAAGTAGAGGACCCAAGGTCGGTTCAAGAGCACGTCATCGCGGGTCTCGTATGGCTTGTCGTGATCAGGACTCGTCGAATACGGGGGTCCAGCTTGGTCGGGCACAAGAACAGACAAGAGAAACTTGAGTGCGTAATACACCGCATCGCGAGCCCTTGCAGACGGGGCCCAAAACTCCTTGATCCTTCGCTGAGCGCTGAGGAATTCTTGATGGCCAATGGACCGACCGAGAAGCCGCTTCGCCCGAGCAAACATTTGGCAGTCTACAATATCGGCGTGCATGGCCATGTGGGCCAAATGGTGCAACACCGTACGGCTCTCGAAGACGACGTTGAAATCCTGTTGTTGCAGATCCAATCGATACGGATCAGATTCATTCTGTTCAATCGCCTTGTCAAAGTTGGACTTCCACGAGTCGTATGCCCTGGTGAGGGTTGCCCGCCACTTGTCTCGCCCGCCGAGGGCCTGAATGACGCCTCCTCCCAGCACGTTGACTTGAAGATCGCGCTGGTGCATGTGATATGTGACGCTCAGAAGCCCGGCCATGAGGACTGACCGGCCAAACGGTGTCGTCCGTACGTCCTGATGGCTCAGGGTGCGTTTCAGGCCCTCGAGGAACGTTATGGGTTTGATGCCGCGGGACATTAGGTTGGCCTCGACTCGACCGACTTCGGCGCTGCTGGCCGCCCTCCATAGAGACTCGTCACAAGGGAGCGTCAGCCTCATCTCGTGGGCCACCATGACTGCTGAATGGCCAAACATGGTGGCGTGAGTCGAGTCGATGATGAAGGCAGCAAAGGCAGCTCTCCGGGTAGCCTCGTTCGTAATCCAGTGGTTCCACCATTCGTCCGCTGTGTGAGCTATGCCAGAAGCCGAAGATTTCCGCGATCCGTCGGAGCTGTGCTGGGGTGGCGAGTCCAATGTCGATTTTCCAATGAGAGACCGTCCTCTCCTCATCAAGGTAACCGTAGTGGCGTGGTGAATGTGAGCTCGCTCGTGGAGTTCCCTCGTTGAATACATCTTTTCGTAAAGCTCAAGCAGGATCAGCGTCTGGAAAACCCACAACTTGGCGGGGGGCCGAAAGCTGCGCTCCATGAATACTTCCCATCGCAAATGCTCCGCAAGGAAATTGGACACCTCAGCGCCTGCCATTGTCACTTTTGTCCCGTGTGTTCTGTCCAGGCAAGCGGCGCCAATGGCCATGATGGCGATGAGCAAAAGGTTGGGCGTCTTCTCCGTGGCAAAGGTGGGCTTGTGCAAGATGGGCATTTGATCGCTGAAATGGTACCAGTACGACCCGACGTAGGCCTGCATCATCCGTCTGCTTAGCATGTGCTCTCCGGACGAGCGGTCGCCGCCCAGGATGCTGCTGCGCCGTTGTCGCGCCGAGATGTCCTCATTGTCTTCTTGGAAACGGTCGCTAATCAGGTCAAAGATTTCCTGGCTACGCTCCTCTGTGATATTGGCCTCTGGGGCATGCTGCTCCAAGATGTTGTTAACAGCCATAACATCTTGTGGGTCAGAAGGAAAGAATCCCACAGTTGAATGCTCGCCCAAGTAGTGGTCGTCGTGACTGCCATTCTGCGAATTGCCGTAACTGCATAGGGGGCATTAGTTTGGTATTAGAGCAAATCCCAGCTGGGGGTGAGTTTAGTTTTGCTTACTTTAGGAGAGGAGGGGGCAGCGCCTGCGGGTGAGGAGAACCATTTGCTGGCATGGAGTTGAACAGATATCGCCATGGAAGTCCTCGGGCATCCCTACATACGGAGACTTGTTGATACCATCGTCAGCAAACACTGGTCCACTGCTTGACATATCCATGTGGTCCAGCATGATCATCTCGTTTGGGTGGTGGTGGGCGTCGGAATACTGCACCGACGCTGTTGTCGTTGCATGAGACGGCACTCCATCCCTCGGCGGCGCTGGGGCGGTTTGTAAGTGAGAATATTGTGCCGGCGGCAAGCTAAACGGAAGAACGTTATGCTGAGGCACGAAGCCGGCAGTTTGTGGCGTGCTGCCATGGTAGCCTTGCCCACTGGAGGCTGGTGAGATGACGCCGTAGGGCCCGACATTGGTTTGGATCGACGGCCGGGTCGGTCCGTGAGAAGGCTGGCCGCTTGCTAGCCTGCGAGGCGCAACCGCGCCGTGAGCGATGGGGTCACGCCCATACGCATCATGCCCAACAGACGACACGCTACCGGGGAATAGAGGAGGGCCGGCATTGTTGATCAGAGGGTAGGGGTCCCCCGGAGGCTCTTGAGGAGAGGGGTGATGATGATGTATTGGTGGGGGTGGCCTGGGATCATGATATGCAGGCACGGGCACGGGCGTGGGAATGGGTACAGGCATAGGCACAGGCACAGGCACAGGCCGACTGGAATCAACAGGAACGAGTTTGGGAGAAGAAACAGATGCCGCATGGCTGGCCATGGAGTCTCTCCTGTTGAGCTGGGAGCCCTTGGCTGTATGCCGGTCCATGTGACGCTTCAACAAGTCGCCTCGAACAAAGGTCCGCGGGCAGTCTGGGTACTCGCAGCGGAAAATCTGTTTGGAGTTGTGGTTAAGCTGATGTCGATATCTGAGATGCTGTTAGTTGGGCATGTCTGACAAGGGCTGAAGAATGCGGACGTTGTCTATATCCCGCACCAAGAAGACAAGACGCACGGGTGCTGCAGCCAGGAACGGTATCGATCCCAGTTACCGTCCTAGGGAGTAGCAACGACGAAAAACACGGGTATCTGAATTGGTCAACTTACAAATGCTCTGCTCGTGAGTAGCTCTTCCCGCAGCCCTCGGCGTTGCATTCGAATCTCTTCTCGAGGCCCTTGCGGCTCCGCCTCCGCTTGCGTGTTGGCTCTTCGGAATTTGACGATGCCTCATTCTGATCATCGCCATTTCTCTTTTGGCTCTCGTCACGGCTGGAGGTCCCATTTTCCGTCTTGGCAGCTCGGGCTTGTCCAGAGTCTTCTGGCGACGCGCCGCTTCCATCGCGGGCGGAGCCCATGGCGGTGGAGCTGGCCGGAGAGATGGGTAAAGTTGGCTTTGCCGCTGCAGACTGAACACTAATCGTCATTGCTTGATCTGAGACGGTTTCTCTTCTGGGCAGAGAAGTCGGAAGGGCAGAGATCGAGGGCCCACCAACAAGGTGTGGACAGCGTCAAGGGAGGGATCCGGATCGCCGCGTCGGTAGACGGGAAACAGAATAAGCAAAGAAACGATTGCAGAAACGGCCTCGACGCCGATCAACAGCTGCTCGAAAGATGCTCCTCCGCGGAGTGGCTCCCCCTTTGTTTTTCTCCCTCTCTCTTGTCCTTGATCTCTAGTCTTGCGGGACCTCCGTGACGGGACCGGCAGCGGAGGCGGGACGCAAAAAGAACAAGGCAAGACTGGACTGGACAGGACAGGTGTTGGACTTGGCGAGACGACGTCCCTCTCTGTCGGCCTGTCTGGGAAAGCGATTATAAGGATGCGCTCAATACAACATGGCTGCCGAAACCAGCCCAACGGAACGACCCGGCCAACGGTTAAGATCCGGGCCCGATCATGCGAGGGAACGAAGAGGCTCGGCGAAGACTGGGCAAGATGATGGACAGTTGAGCCGATAGCGCACCGTCGTGCGACTGGCAGGGCAAGGCTCAGCACCGACACGCCGGCAATGGCAGGGCAAGGCAGGGCAGAGAAGCGCAGGAAAAGGGCAGTACAGGGCGCGCAGCAGGAGAAGCTCAAACTCAAGCTCTGGCGAGGCTCACGATGGAGTCTGGCGTCTGGAGAGGGGCGGCGAATGGGTGCGGGACTGGGGGCAAAGCTGAGCGACTCGACTCGACGATGGCCTCAAAGCTGGAAAAAAAAGCTGGAGCTTGCCCAAAGCACAGATGCCTTTGCGTGAGCAGAGCAGAGCAGGGCAGGGCAGGGCAGGGCAGATCCCGCGAGGCGTCGACCGCAGCCGTTTGTCGGGCCGGACGAGTTGCTGGTGAGTGCAGCAGTCAGCCGTCGTCTTTTTTTTTTTCCTTCTTTTTTTTTTCCCTTGGTCCCTTTTTTGATGGTGATGGGACGACAAGATGGCGCGGGACAGTGGGCGATCGGATGGAGATTGGGCGTTGCAAAAAGTAGGGAAGGATTCAATTGGCAGTGGAGGGACCCCCATGGAACACTGACCACTGCCCCATGCTGAACCATGGGGTCGCCCATGGGCTTGCTGGCACTAGCACGCTGGGCAGGCCTAGCACATGCACTCCAGCGCTGCACTGTAATTCCATGCTAAATGCACCTACGAGCGCTATTTGGGCGTCCGGGCCAGTGAGGGCGAGGCGGGCGGGCCTTTGCAAGCGATGCTGCGGCTGGACCCCTGATTGGGTGCGCGAGAAGGGCTGGAGTGCATAGGCTGGACGGGGGGGTGGGCAGAAGAGGATGGGAAGAAGGTTGAGAGCAAACGAAGAAAAAAGGGCTGAAGTTTGAGTGCAGTATACTCGCATGTACATGGATGCTGCTCTTGTGCTGTCTTGCTGCAGATGCATCACCGGGTCTACTTGTGATTCTGTGACAGACTCTGTACTCGACTCGTCCCCCCGTTCATCGAACCTGGAGCTCAGCTGCTCCATCTTGCGGAGTTTTATTTCCCGTCCAGGCACTCTTACACTACATTAACCGCGCAACCGCCCTGTGGAGGCTGGGCTGGATGTCGCAGCCTGGAATCATTCCCAGCTCAACGCCCTCGGCGGAATGCAGCACCTTGCAAGCGGGTACGGATACATGTACGAGTATTGATTGTCTGGTCCAACGCGGGAGCCGTTAAAGCCTAACTGGACTGGCACAGGCAAAGGGAACGAACCGATGCGCGTAACCAACGGCCGTTACCTTTTGTCTCGAGGGAACATGCGCGGGATGGCACGCCCAGCCGTCGACGGCATTAATAATTCATCGAGTAATCCAATGTGATCGTGCTCCGTAGCTTCGCGTGCGACTAGTCCTGCCTCGCATTGCAGCGGCGTCTCGCCAACAGACGGCATCGGTGTTTGCTTGCTTGCTTGCTTGCTTGCTTGCTTGCTTGCTTGTGCAAAAACTGTACTCCGTACGAGTACCTAGTGTACAATAACGAGGCGGGACAGTCGGAGGCGAGTCCCATGCATGTATGTTCGTGATCCATGCCCGGAGGGAGGGATACCCCAGCACCGGCCTGCCATTCACGACCCCGGCCAAACCCGTCAATGTTGCACAGCATCTCCCACGTAGGTACGAGCCGTTATGCCAGCCCCAGAGACGCCCGCTTCGAACCATGTCGTCGTCTCATGGGTCTGTCTGCAGGTTCCATGAATGGCCTGTTGAAGACAAGTCAAGCGTCCAATGCGAGCACGTCAGAAAAAAAACGGTTGAAGCCGGACTCACATGCCAAGCCCATTTGCACCCATTCACACACCATCCTCAGTACATGTACATACTTCTCCCAGTATGAGTACCTACCTAGTACTATACAAGTACTCGTAGTGCATTGTCCTCAGCCTTGCTATCGATGTCACCCTCATCGGCTGGCGCGGCCTGACCCGCCCGCTGTGGAGTTTAGACTTCCCTTGCAAGCCGCAGATTCGAAGACGGGCATAACAAAAGAGAGGCAGAGAAAAAAAAAAGACTGAGTGGCTGCAGCCCGGTGTAGTCTGTGTACATACACAGACTACACCAGGCGGCAGCCACAAGTAAGACGCACAAACCCCCAAATGCAAAATGCTAAAAATTGAAGGCCATGGGGGTCAAGTCCGGACCGTCGAGGTACATGCTCGCACAGGTGCTGGTAACACCCTGATCGATCTCGCGATGCTCCGGCTGGTGCTTGGACCAGCTTGGGCACATGTGCTCAGCAGACTGAGGCCTGAGAATGCGGAGCATCCATCCCAATCCCACCAGCCCAAATAATCGCCGATTACGCAGCGGGCCACCACATGAGATGAGCACGAGCGCGACCTCGCCTCCATGCCCACGCAGGCCCGGCCGCTGGCGGTCCCAAGGCGCGGGAGACGCCGAGAGGAAGGGTTTTCCGAGGCCAACGCGCCGTTTCGCGTGGATCGCCGCCTTGATCAGGGAGGCCCAGGTCGAGCAGAGGATGCCGCGTGGACAGCCGTTAGCTTCGACGGCTGTCCAACGACCCGGCACAAGGCCGTTGGCGTTGGGGGCGCTGGGCTGGGCTGGGCTGGGCTGGGCTGGGCTGGCAAAAGTGCGGGGGTTAGCGGTCGAGAATCGAGAATCCTCACGCCCGCCACGCCCGCGATGCGGTGATAGGCCGACCAAGAGGCACTTGGTTTGGTGTTGGAGCAGTACCCGCGCCGCTGCCACGGACCAGAGCAGGGATCTGCTGAGCCCGCGCCAGCTGAATGGCAGATGCGTCCATCAAAGGCACTTGGCGTCTTGTCTGCAGGTTCTCGGTCAGCATTTATTGACTGCTCATATGCAACTGGGGCCGTGTTCCAGGCCGGGGGGGGGGGTTGGATCAAATCGAGCAGCGCGCAGAGGAGACATGCGAGGTGCTCGTACAAGTACAGAGGAAGCATGCTCGTGCATGTATGTGCCTCAATGTACGGGTAATTGCCTCATCATTGTCTACCAAGGAGCAATCAATCACTGACAGACGGCAATCAGACGCACCAAAACTCATGCTCTTCTCGTGTCCTGCAAGTCACAGAGATCGGATCTCGCACTGTCGGGCCGAATGTGCCTTTGGTCCAGTGATTGCACGCACAATGGGCATGTCGCAGCACCTCCACTTACAGTATAGGTGGCATCTACTCCGTACAGAGTTTCACTCGGAACAGCTTGCATCCAAATGTCATGTTCCAGCCACGGGTTACCCTTCTTCCGTTGAGTGGTATTCTCGCATGAGAATAAGCAAACAGACGCATGCATGCCCGGTGATTCAGCTGACGCCGCCTTGATTCCCAGGCAGCATGGGGAGTCTGTCAGCCTCCATCGTCCGCAAAATCGAACACGGGTTTCTCATGGGAGTAAATGGCTCTTTAATCCACAAAAGATGCGACAGTACTCCGTACAGCGAGGGTACATGATGAGGCGACTTTTCATTGGTGCTACCGTCACTGCTACCATCCCAAGATGCTTGCCATTTTGCCTAATCATGTACTCTATATTGGGCTTCAAATATTCTGCAAACACTACATGTAATATGGAGTAATACAAAAGACAAACCAAGTAATCAACTCCAGAACAGGCATAGTACCATGGTGGATACACGCTTTGGAGGCCAAAATCACATCACAAATGGCAGTACAACGCCGATTCGCATTCTCTCGTATAATCCCTTATAAAGCCAGTGGCTGGACGAGAGGCCGCAATACGTGAGCTGAATTTCGCCCGTCTGTGCCTCACGTCGAGGTTGATCTTTTCCCTTCTCTTCAGACCCCCGCTGCACATTGATCCCACTACGACCCCCCTTTCGAGCCTTGCCAAGGGAAAAGGGTGGTATTATTCAATCAACTTTGCATCCCGAACACTTGGCTTGCGAGCTTAATTAGACATGCCGTGGGATCCTCTCATCATCAGCCGTAAAGATCGGCGTTGTCTGGAATGTGAGATTGGGGGCGACAGATACACTACACATAACCGCCAATGTTCGGCTGCGGGGGTTGTTGCAAGTCTCGTTGAAGTGTATTGTCAAAATTTGCAAACAAGACTGCAATTGTTCGATGGCTGGTATCGTGGTTGAATCCTAGATCACTGACACGCGCGCACAGCCTTGGTGACGGCCACCCATCCGTGCCGTACAACTCGCAAGGGAGAGGATCTACTATGCTTTCCAACGATGACGCCTTGAACGCCAGGCAAACGGGATAGGTGGCTCAGCTCCAGGAGCCATCATGAAACATGTTCCGCCACCAGCACGGATCGGAGCCTTTGGATCAGCTCCTGTGAGCCTCGAGAGCAGCCACCGAATCCTTTACCTGCTTCGGGAATGTCACGACAACTGTCATTGCTGTGTTGGTACCTTACAAGCAGACCAAATGACCATCATGTCCTATCAGTTTGCTCGAGTACTTTCTGCCAGAACTGCGCCTCTTCCTGCACGATGTCAGCATACGGAGGTTCCCGGGACGCTGGTTACATGTACTCGGAGTGAACTGCATTTCATCGACAGCTCTCGAGGGAGTCGAGAGCACAAATCTGTAGCTGAGCTATGCGCCGAGACCAGATACTGTCCAAGACACTCGCCTGACTACGAGAGTAATGGGTTTGCTGCTCCCAACATGAACAAGGAAGCTGTATGCCGTGACGACAACCCCCCGATCCAGTCTACAAGGTAAATGCCCAGGTAAACAATATCGTCAATACCTATGGCCAAGATGTTCTCTCAGCATGTGTGCCTCTTGCAATCATCCGAGCAGCAAAAAGCCCTTTGGCTGATGGGTTGGATCAAGAACAACTCATACAGGACGCTCGACATCATCCCCGGCCTTGTCCTAAAGTTCTCTTTTTCCGACGGGGCCGCTTTTGATTGGAGGATGAGTGGCCATGAGACTTGCCATTTTGGATACATATATCTGTAAGCTTTGGCCAGAACCGCAACCGGCATCGAATGCTACAAGCAACATTGGATTGATTGGATTGGTCCTTGTCGGCACTGTGCACGCCGCAGGTCCGCCCGCACGGAGTTTGATTCCGCACGGACAAAGACTAGGCCCGATCCCCCCACGCCGAACCGCCCCGCCACTAGTCTCACTGCACAGTGCGTGTCGACGGGCGGAGATAAGGACGACGAGTCGCAGCCGGACAAGTGATATGGCATCATCACCGAGCCCGCCTCCTGATTGGGAACCTGGCACCTCAACTCTCAGCTTCGGCACTGCACAAGGCTTGCCGTTCATCACACAAAAACACACGCGATAGCATGGCCCAACTAACGACGCTGCCAAACGAGATCCTTCACAACATTCTGCAATGGCTGGCGCCCAAGGACCTCGAGTCGCTACCCCGCGTCTGTCGAGCGCTTCACAGCTTCGTCGAGGGCAATCAGAAGCTGTGTGAAGACATTTATATACATCATTTTGTGAGTGCATTCGCCAGTCTTCCATCTCGGCTTGACGTATCAAAGAGCACGAGCTAACGATGTGAGTTAGGATTCGCCTCCTGATGATGACAGACTTGACTGGGAGGCTGAGCTGCACGACATTGTCAGGCTGCAGAATATCTGTCGCCGTGACAAGGTGGAAGACGAGGCAAGTATTGATGTTACTGGTTCACCAATACGTAAAAGCAACCATGCGCTAACCAACGACCATTTACACAATACAGGAGGGTGAGCTGAGTTTTGTATACAAAGTAGTGACTAGGCTGCTTAAGCATGCCTCACCCGCAAGCCATGCCGTGGAAATGTCCGACACTCAGTATGCGTCCAGGAACGCAGACTTTCTCAAGGCTCTCTTTGAGGACGAGCTCAACTGTAAAGCCTTTCTTCAAAAGTCGTCTCTGTTTGAGAGGGTCTACAGAACTCAGCACCACCAGTTCCCGTCTCTGGACAGGAGGCAACAACAAGAAAGCGCCAAGCTCCACTGCTTATACGGCAAGCCAATTCTTGAGACTGGAAGGCTGCGGTCCGCGCGGACGTATCCTTATGCCTGCTCCAAAGTCTATGATATTCGGCAGTACACCAACCGGACTCGATGGGGCCCTTCATGGATGAAGCCGGCGACTTAAAAGTAGATTGGGAAAAGGTGGAGGCAATTCTCGTTGTCCTCGGAAGCAATATTTACACCAAGAAGCTGGCGCGGCTTTTCAGCGATGTTTGGGACAGCCCTTTCTCGGGGTCATGGAGCGGCAGCTTCATATCCTCCCCCAATCCCGACAAATCGTCACTAGATGCCATGGACCCATACGGCGTGACCGGCACTTGGTATCGAGTATGTTGTCCTAGATCCCGGTTTGAACTAACCCGCGGTCAATAGCTAAACTTGCTTGCAGATTGTATGCTTTCTTGACTACAACGACTTCTTTAGCTACAACTTCACCAACCCTGAAAGAGACGAGTCCCCTCTTCACACGCTCGATGTCGGGGAGGCGACTCGATTAATCATCATGAGGATCCACGTCACCAAAATCGAGCAAGCCGGTCCCGATTCGGAGTACTCCTCGGATCTGCCAATCGTCCATTACGAGGGCGTCTCTCGCCCACTTGATGATTCTTGGGACGACAATGCGTCTTCTGATCTCCGAGGTATGCATCTCAATCGCTGCGGCTGTTTTTAGTGATACGCGTTGCTGAAGCTAAAGACTTTCCTTCGAAAGGTACTGTTGGCTTGACAAAGGAAGGCGAGATTCGATGGACATCGGTCTCCATCTTTCAGGGACACGAGTAAGTTGAATCTCGGACAAGATGGACGCAGACAACTCTTGCTCAGGACTAACACGCGTTTTGAGGCGCTGGAAGAGTGAGTCTATACAGATCGGGGGGCCAGGCAGTGGCAAAGTGATAGGTAACTGGTTTGACAGGTAAGGCCCAACACTCGTACCATCCCTATCCCTCAACTGACCCGAGTGTTTTGCAGAGACTACGATCCCCATGGCCCCTGTGGACCATCGGCTTTCTGGAAGGCCAGTGACTCGGAGACGGCACACGGTACGCACGCCGTTCTTCCCAGAAACTTTCTCCTGTGGAGCGCACTGATCCAGATGGAAGATTCTGATCCGGAGGGTGACATGGAGTACACCATGGAGAATGAAGAGGAAGAGGAAGAGGATGATTCCGAGTCTGAGCCGGTAGCGAATGAGCTACCAGCGCTGCTGATGGATGCGGAATTGGAGATTATCGAGATTACCCATCACATCGAGGACCATCCAGAGCCGTCGTCTGGGGCTTGAGATGTTTCTATTGCTCATGGTGGTGTCTATGTAGGATGACGGGTCTATTATACTAGCAAGCTTTCATACCAAATCCCATTTCTCATTAACAATATTCGTCAAGTTGGAAAATCCACGACCTTTGTCTGCTAAAGCTTGGAAGGCTCTGGGTCAACAACATCAACATTTGCCTTGTTGTGCTCACAAATACAAAGCAGCTCATTGTCCTCTTTTCTTCTCAAAGTGCCTCGCAACGCACACAGTCTCTTACCAACCTGCAATATCTCGCACTCGGCGAGGACCTCCATGCCGGCGGGCACGGGGCGCATGTACGTGGTGTTGAGGGTGCGGCTAACGCCCATGGTCTGCCAGAAACCGGGCTTGCTGACGAGCACGAGGACCAGCGATGTACAGAAATCAAGCAAGGATGCTACTGCGCCGCCATGCATGTTGTTAAACCCGTTGGTGTGCTTGCCTTGGACGACGAAGGAGAATTTCACAAACGGATGGGGGAGAGCCGATGATGCAGAGAGGACTTTGATGTTTGGTATGAGGTTGCTCATCCACCGCTGGTTCTGTGAGTTGGCGTTAGCACTTGTAGTAGTTTTTTTTTTTAACCCCGGGAAAAGAGATTTCGAGCATACTTCTTCGCCGTCTTGCTGAGAAAAGTGGCTCAACCAAGCCTCGACTTTGCCGACGTCGGTGTCTTCGTGGGGGATGTCGTTTGTGCTCATCTTGGATGAGTGGTTGAGCGATGTAAGGGAGATGAGATGAGACGAGACGAGACGAGACGAAACGCTGGCTGAGCGGAACGTTTTTTAAACTGGTCCCGATTTGATTTGGATATAGATGGTATTGAACAATGACGTTGTGGTGTTTATTTGGAGCGAATTGAACCGTCAATGGCGCAAGTGCAATGATGGTTGATATCTGGCGAAATGGACGTGATTGGTGAGAGTTGAGAGTGATTGGAGTTGGGGGAATTGTCGGATTGGGCAGGGGAATGGACCGAGGTTTGGATCTCGCTAGCGCGGGAGCTTGTACGGAGTACTTGTCCACGGGTATTTATTAGTAGCTTGACGCTGGCTTTATTTGGCTGTAAATTGGTTACACTTGTGCTGTGCACTATTTGGTACATTGTTGGCACGACGAAACAAAAGAAAAAAAAAACTTTGGTGATTGATGACTATTTTATGTGCTATTTAATAAAAAGATTGGGATTTTAGATGCAGAGGCAATGTATATGCATCCATGAGCGTGGATATTGCTCGTTGAAGTCTCCATAAAGCCAGCAAGTACCCGGGACTCGGTGCTGGAGCGTCTAAAGAGACTGTGGAATTGATATAATGTGAGAATGATTTTTATTTAGAAAAAGAATTATAGATTCGTCTCCCGACTATTTCAAATTATATCAATCATCAATCATTTAAAGGCCAACATACGGTCCTCTCAGTGCCCGTATCAAACCAACGTTTCCGGGGAATCTGGGGCCGATGGCGACGGCACTTTTACCGAGGCACTTCACATGGTTTAGTGCGTGGACCGCGCCATGCCGAAACCCACCTCAGGCTATTGAGATGAGATGTACCTATTTGCTATTCCTCCTAACAATTTCACCTCATCATCAACAATCCATCACATCGACATTTGCGTCTCCTCCATCTCCACACCATTTCTCTTGTTCCTTCTACCTACTGCATCGCACAATAAATACAGCATCCATCGACAGCGACGGCGACAGCATCGGATTGACCGACACGGGCTACTGGCAGCGGCAAAGCAGCAACAGCAGCAGCAGCATCGTCAGCAGCTTAGCAAGCCGCCGCCATGGAGTTCATCACGGCCCTCAGGGGCACCTTTGACGGCCAGAAGCCCTCGCTTTTCGAGGTCCTCTCCGAGCAGCAGCTCAACAGCCTGCTGCCGCCGACGCTGCGATACCTCCTGACCGTCGCCACGCACCGCCATCCGCGATACCTGCTCCGGATCCTCAACTCCTTCGACGAGCTGTACGCGCTGCTGATGCTTGCCGTCGAGCGGCACTATCTGCGCACCCGGGGCGGCTCCTTTACGGAGAACTTTTACGGCCTGAAACGCGAAAAGGCGCTCCACGGCGAGATCCCGAGGGCAAGCCTCGCCGCGCCGCATCTGGTCCGCGAGACGCTCAAGCTCACCACCAAGGATGTGTGGCAGAACCTGGCCGTGCTCGTCGGCGTGCCATATCTCAAGCGGAAGCTGGACGAGTCATACGACATTAATGCGCCCCGAGCGCTTCTGGGCGCGGCATACACGCGGATGCCCGAGAATCCGACTCTGCGCGATCGATTCATGCACTACTACCGGTGGTTTCTGCGCAACATTTACCCGCACGTCAACGCGGCCTATTGCTTTGCCATGCTGGCGTTTAACCTGGCCTACCTGTTCGACCGTACCAAATACCACAACCCGCTCATGTGGCTCATCGGCACGAGAATACGGAGGATGACCATGGCCGACTACCAGGCCATCGACAAGCTATCCGAGCCGGCGAGCAATGCCGCCAAGCCCGGTCCGCGATCCCTGCTGTCGACGCCCAAGGAGCTGGCGTCTAGGGCCATGTCAAGCCTCTCTCTGCTGTTGCCCATGAGCATTTTCGCGTTAAAGTTCCTCGAGTGGTGGTACCAGTCAGACTTTGCGAAGCAGCTGTCACGAAAGGCAGCCGAGAGCATCGAGCTGCCTCCCCCCATTGTATCTGGCAAGGGTTCTTTCGGCAGGAAGAAGAAGGAGGAGGACAAGGCTGAGGAGGAGGAATCAAAAGAGGTGGCCATTACGGAAAAGGAGGCGCCGATTGCAACGCCGTCCATGCTCCCCATCTTCGTTGTTCGGTTCCCAGAGGACTCGTCCCTGTGCCCCATTTGCGTGGATGAAATCGTCACCCCGACGGTTTGCCAGACGGGCGTTGTCTACTGCTATACATGCATCCACCGATGGATCGAGGGCATGCACCCTAAGCAGGAGGAGTTTATGCAAGACCGCGAAGGCAAGTGGGAGAGTGGCCAGGGCCGATGCGCCGTTACCGGGAAACGTGTACTCGGTGGCACAGAAGGCCTGAGGAGGATCATTGTATAAAGGAACCTCCGTGATAGGACATGGAGGGTCATGGGAGGGTACTTGAGGAGATTTCATATATACAAGAGGTGGATAGTATAACAAGGCAGCCAGAGATTCATTCGGCATGTACGATTAGGAACATGTACATCAAAAGATGTAAGCAAGCGGGAAGCGAATGTAGATGGAGGCATATCATGGGGCGTTACTTGGGCGAAATACCCGACCTGAAAATAGATTTACTCAATACGCGTTTGTTTCAATTAAAAGCTTTTAATGAAAAATTTACATGACACGCGTCAAAAATCTGGGATTTGCGCGACTGGTGGCCATTTCTGTGACTCTGTGAATGGAACGTCTCACCTTGTGGAATGCCCTCTCGTGTGCGTTGCCAGCACCACCATTCTTCTGTGTCTTGGCCATCCCGGCAACGAGGCTTCCAGGAATTGGCATGTTTCCCTTTCCGCTCTAGACAATGCAAGAGGCAAAGACAGTCTCCCCGGGAAACAATGCCTCTCAATGCCTGTTTAGAGCCCGGATTGAGCCTGGCTATAGTGTGTCTCACTTATTCATGGCCTTGATCGCCATGAGGTTACGGGTCAGAGAGGGCATTCCAGGGCCTGAATGCCGGCTCTTTGTGAGATATTCGTGTATATAATGTGCAAATACCTTTTTTTTTTTCAGTCTTCTGAAATCCCCTCCTTCTTTTTCTGTTTCTCCTCCCATGACAAGCCGTCTTCAAAAACTGCAGTATCAAGTGTTGTGCGGCAGTTGATTGAGGATGGAGTACTTTTTATCCACAACGTATGCTGGAGAGTCTCTGCTCTCCGGCTTCAACTGGTTCGATGGGGTAGATCCCTCTCACGGATTTGTTTCGTAAGTGCTTTGACGGGATTCTATCCATTATGTTTGCTGAGCTGACGCGTGATCTGCGTTGTGTAGCTATCAGAGCAGACGAGACGCTCAAGCGATGGGCTTATACCAGATCGATGAGAGAACCGGAGTTGTTCGACTAGGGGTTGACAGCACGAATAGCTATTCCGTCTCGGACAGGGGTCGGCCGAGTATCCGAATTGAGAGCAAGGAGACGTATGATCATGGCCTTTTCATTGCCGACTTTTTACACATGCCTCCTTCACATTGTGGACTGTGGCCAGCATGTACGTTTTACGAATCCAAAAGGGCAAGCTTTTTCAGGATATTGACTAACCGTGAAATATAAACAGTCTGGACGTATGGTGACAACTGGCCGTACGACGGCGAGATTGACATTATTGAAGGCGTCAACACAGCCCACACCAACATCATATCGGCCCACGCGGCAGACGGATGCAGTCAGGGCAATGACATACTCGGACTGTTCAGCGGCGAGCAAATCAACACAGAGTGCGCGGTTGGCACTGACAACATTGGCTGCGGCTTTCATCCCTCATCCGAAGACACTTCATCATATGGTGACGGATTCAACGCCGCTCATGGAGGTGTTTATGCCATGCAATGGGATCGTGTGCACATTCGCATTTGGCACTTTTCTCGCGGGTCGATCCCGAGGGATATCGAGGCCAAGAGGCCCGATCCCGACAGTTGGGGACAGCCGATTGCTATTTTTGGGGGCTCGCAATGCAGGGTCGACAGCTACTTTAAGCACATGCGATTGGTTCTCAATATTGTGAGTATACATCAGCCGTTGGACCGAACAGAGAGAAGGGTAGCTCGAGACTGACCAAGAGAACCAGAACTTTTGCGGCGACTATGGCGATGCTGTCTGGGGCAAGACGGATCAATGCGACGAATATGCGCCGACGTGCGACGAATACGTGGCGAATAACCCAGAGGCCTTTACCAACGCATACTGGGACGTGCAATACATTGACGCCTACGAGTACCGCCCGCGTGTCCACGACCCGTGGCCAAGCTGGAACTCGACCCAGCCAAAGCCAAGCTGGAACTTGACGCTTCCTCGTCCTCGTCCAGGTCCCGACAATGACGAGCTCACAACCACTCTATACAAGACAACCCGCTGGACCGAGACCGTGACGGTGCTCGCTACCGGGCACGTCTCTCACGGCCCCTGGTTTGGTCAAGTCCCTGCTGCAACGACTGCTGCCATTGAACCGGTGGCAACGAGGGCACCCGTCAATCCCATCAAGATCAATCACTACTCGTACCTCGGCTGCTTCTACTCAAACAGCGGCTTTGAGACATTCCACGAAGTTGCTGACAGCAGGGACATGACTCTCGAGCGGTGCGTCAATCTATGCAACAAGAAGACATATGTCGGCATCTTCGACTCCCACTGTTTCTGCGCAGACAGCCTCGATGCCGAAACAATGGCGACCAAAAAGGAGGGCCTGTGCAACAAACAGTGTCCAGGGAACCAGTTTGAGTTTTGCGGCGGCATCGTTACGCCCCGGGACATTGACGCGCCGCGCCAAAAGTTTGCGTCGGAGACGTTGCCGCTGCATGCGCTCACCGTGTACGGCTGTGTTGAGGACGAGGAGCTGGAGGAACCGCCGGCCATGGCACCGGGGTCGAATTGGACGGCCAAGGGGTGGTCCAAGACGATTACCGAGGTGACTGAGGTGACTGTCTTTCCGGTTTCTGAGCAGGATTCTCGTGAAAAGGGGTGGCAATGGGGTGGCAAGCATGAAGGCGATGGTGAGAAGAATGAGTGGCAGAAAGACAAAGGTGAGAAATACGATGGAGACAAACATCAAGATGGTAGAGATGAAGATTGTGAGTGTGACGACGAGATGGCAGACGGACACGATTGGAACACTCATAAAGGCCACAATGAGGGCAACTGGAAAGAATCCGCGTCTTGGGACCCCTCAGCGGAGGAAGAGGGCTGGCCTGCGAAACCTGACATCTCAGAGATTGTGATCCCGGTGACGGAGACGGTCATTGACTGCCCTGAGACAAAGGAAGCTGTTGTGACACCGACATGGCTGCCCGTTGATCCGAAGCCTTGGGCTCATTCTGACCCTCCTCACCCTCCTCCTGGGCCATCGCCATTACATGACGACCATGCTCATGATCCTCCTTCACACAATGGTGATCATGACAAATCTCACCCTCGACCACCGCCTTCAACGTTCCCAGAGACGCCCGTGAGCCCACCAGTGGTGCTTGTTGCAGGAGCATCGACAATGTATGCGGGATTGGAGAAGTATCTGGCAATCTTGGGCCTGAGCGTATTGGTTCTTATCATGAGAATCTTTTAACCTTCAAATACAAGAGAAAGAAAAAGCTCAAAAAAGGACAACAACATAATATGAACTCTCGGGACGGGGCCACCATCTTTTGTACACATACCCCCAGCATACAGTGCGCGCACTGTATCAGCATTAATCACAGGCATCTCTTGTTTAGTATGTAGCTTTTAGGATTTAATAAACGACAAATTCTTAATCGCATCATTTGCATCGTATTTTCCCCTCTCATTTTCAAAACATGGTTAATTATATGGAGGTCTTTTTGAGTTTCGTATCTAATAAACATCCAAGCTAAATATCGACAACCACCGCCCTATTCTTCACCTTGCCAGTGCTTCCATACATCTGGGCAGCATTCACGAGCAGGCCGCCTTGGTTGCTTCCGGGGCCTCCCATGATCCATTTCCACAGCACGGCATGAACCCCGTGCAACAGCACGTACAAGTGATCCCACCAAGCGGCGTTTGGGACAAAATCCCAAAAGGGCCCGCGAGTGGGCCGAGAGAGCAGCCGCTCGTAGGCAAGCTGCATGTCGTCGAAGAAGATGGATTCCTTGCCGTAGCCCCAGTGGACATGGCCAAAGACGTGGAGACGAGGCTTGACGCGCCAGAGTTCTTGAAGAAGATGAGCATCGCCGAGACCAAGATCCAAGTGGTGTTTCTAAGATGAGACACGTTAGCAAGCTAAGCCCATGGTAGACAGAGGGGGAGAATTGTTATACCGGAGGGCAGTGCGTCACCAGAATGTCGGTCTGGGGTGGGATTCTGCTAAACCACGGTGAATCGGTAGGCTGATATTGGAACCTATATTCGAGTCAGCATTCCAAAATGTCACAACTCGAAACCAATGTCTCTCGCCGTCACACGCACGCAAAGCTCTCTGGTCCACATTCCGGAATGTCGGGCACACCAAAGATGGTGAGTTTACGCCCGTGAATCTCTTGCACAGTCAGGCCGCTTTCAAGATAATGCAATCCCTCCAAGTTCACCACGGCACCAGCCTTGATGTCCGGGTCAAGGCGGCTACGCGAGTCAAACCAGCTATCGTGATTTCCACAGACGACAATCTTCACTTGGTGGGGTTGGCCCTTTAGCCAGTCGAGCTGCTTTTGAATGTCCTCGGCGGTCCCAGAATTGGTCAAGTCGCCTGCGTGGATGAGGATGTCGCCCGCGGGGATGTCGACCACTTGGTCGTGGGTGTCGGAGATGCAGACGACTCGGATGGCTGCTTTGCCGCGAGGAGGGACAAACGGCTGGCCTCGGAGGAAGAGAAAGATGTGATAGAGCCGGACGGTGATGAATGTCAATGGCGAGAGGAGCAGCTGGTCGAGGAGGGTGAGGCGCTCCCACTGGTTCTCCCGGCGAAGGCCGAGGAAAGTGAGCAGGCCCATGGCGAGGGGAAAAGCAGCACTGGAGATGTTGATGCTAGATTTGATATAGATTGGCCAGCATTGTCGTGTTTTTTTGCACATCAAATGAGTGCTGCAATGAAAAGAGAAAGGCTGAGGTTATGACGCATCTCGAGGGATGAGTTGTGGTCATGGTGTCAATGCTGTTCTGTGATTGGCTAGACACTCGCCCTTCCCGGGAGAGGCTTAGCCCGGCTGTTTTCGAGATTTAATCTGGGATCTAATAGCTGATCGTCAATGGCTTGGAAATGGCTTCACATGACGAGGTTTTCAGCTGCCATGGACGATGCTCGTCTTTTCTTGTCTCCTTTATTTCCCGTCTCTCCTTGCCCCCTTTTATTTCTACTCTTATCCCCTTCACCATCTCATCCATTTCCATCTTTCAGAGCACTTTTTCTCTGGACAAGGCTAATCCTTATAGGGTAACCACACAGCCCAGTGACGTCTTTGCCCGCCATCTCCACAACAGCTCCTGTGCAATCTTGCTATCGATTGACTGACCACATACGCAGCTCAGCTTTCTCTCTCTCTTTTGCAACCCCCCTATAACTGCTTACCACTTGCACGCGCGCTTCTTGGTGCCGCATGCAATCAATTGCAAAGATTAATTCATTTCTCTCTTCCTAACCATCCTCATCGAGCTCCTGTGCTTGTCTCGTGCCCGACGTCATCGCCATGTCAAGCCTGCGGGGCTTGTACGGTAAGGGGGAGGATCAGGGTATAGAGGGCAACTTTGGGTAAGCGTGTGATGACGATCTGCGGCTTCAGCTTTCCATTTCATAATCTAACAAACGGCCCACGTTGAAATTCAATAAAGGGTCGATTATGTGATTCATTACCGAATACCACCCAAGGGTATGTCCGTCTTGCTACTTGAACCCATCCTGTCCTGCACCGGCTTACACTACTCCAGAGAGAGCCAAGGCAGAGGCCGCCTTTGTTCAGCTCATTGAAGCTCTCACAAACATTGGTCTCACCACTGCTGTTCGCTGCGGTGACAAGGACTCTCTTCTCGTCTTCACCAGGCTCGCCTCCAATGATCTGTTGGCCCGGCAGGTCTACAGCTCTCGCCTCCAGGACTGGCTGCAAGGAGTGCGCATCTCCAGCCCCGGCAGCGACATCACGCAGGCAGTCAAGGACGAGCCCGTTACTGAGGCTGAGAGGCTGCGGCTGGTCTATCTCCTGATCACCGAGTCTCGAAATGAGGGAGGCGCGGGCATCACGCAGGGGCAAGGCCAGTGGAAATACGTCGAGGCCATCTTCCCGCTCCATAACAATGCCTTCAACAAGGAGTGGCTGCATAAATGGAGCAAAAAGTACATCTTGGACCAATCCGATTTGGACGACATTCGAGACAAGTTTGGCGAGGGCGTTGCCTTTTACTTTGCCTTTCTCAAGGATTACTTTCGCTTCCAGATATTCCCGGCCGTGGTGGGCTTCTCCGCTTGGATGCTGATGGGACAGTTTTTCTACATTTTACGCCATCTGCAGCTGTCTCTGGTCCGTTGTGTTTTTCGAGTACTGGAAGCGCAAGGAAGCCGATTTGTCCATCACCTGGGGCGTTCGCGGCGTTTCCAAGATACAGCATCCACGACCCGAGTTTCAGTGGGATTTTGAGGCGGAGGACGCGGTTACGGGAGAGCCCATTAAGATTTATGCTCCTGTTAAGCGGCTGCAAACTCAGCTTCTACAGATTCCTTTTGCCTTGGCCTGCGTCGTTGTACTGGGTGGGCTTGTGGCTACGGTAAACTCTCTGGAGATTTTTATCAACGAAGTATATGCTGGTCCAGGGAAGAAGTATCTGGTGAGTGTTTCGTCTTTCGACTTCTAACCCCCCCTGTAACAATATGCAACACTAACATTTACCGCACAGGGCTTCCTACCATCCATCTTACTGGCCACCTTGACACCAACATTTTCCACTATTCTCATGTCTGCTGCTAAGAAGTTGACAGATAAAGAGAATTATGATACCATGGACGGTACGTGTGCAAAGTACCAATCTCCAACAAATTCACCCTGGACTGAGACTAATTAAACTCCCCTTGAAGCACACCATGCTGCTCTGGTCCAGAAACAGTTTGTGCTCAACTTTATGACTTCATACATGGCCTTGACTTTTACGGCCTTTGTCTACATTCCCTTTGGTAACATTTTGCAACCATTTCTCCACTTTTGGGGCAAGACTGCTCAAACTCTCACGATGAGCGAGGTTCCCTTGACCACGAGCCAGTTTGAAGCAAACCCCCAGCGCATTGCCAACCAAATGTACTACACCACGGTCACGGCACAAATCATCAATACTCTTACCGAAGTCGTTGTACCCTACATCAAGCACAAGGCCTCTGTCAAAGCAAAGGAGCTGTCGTCCAATGGCACGGCCAAGTCCAATGACCAGCCCGAAGAAGCCGAGTTCTTGAAACGTGTACGAAACCAAACCGGGCTCGAGGACTACGACGTTACTGCAGACTACCGTGAGATGGTAATGCAGTATGGTGAGTTGAGACTGCATTATTGTTTGATCGTGAAAGAATACCCTTATAACTCCAAACAGGCTATCTCTCTCTGTTTTCCGTTTCGTGGCCTCTTACGGCCTGCTTTTTCCTTCTCAACAACTGGGTCGAGCTGCGATCAGATGCCCTCAAGATTGTCATTGGCTGTCGCAGGCCCATCCCATGGCGAGCCGACTCCATTGGACCGTGGTTGACGGCCCTGGGCTTCCTTTCATGGCTCGGCAGCGTCACCAGCGCCGCCATTGTCTATCTTTGCCGTGGCGACAAGCAAGACGGCTCCGCATCATACATTACTGCAGGCGGTGTTCTCCTCAGCATCCTCCTAGCTGAACACCTCTACTTTGCGGCCCAGCTTACCGTCCGATTTGTCATGGGCAAGGTGGAGAGCCCCGGGCTCCAGAGGGAACGCAAGGAACGCTTCCAGATGAGGAAGAAGCTCTTGGAGGAGACGGTCGGCCACGTGGTGAGCGAAAAGGCCACGGTCGAGGTTCCAGGGGTCGAAAAGACGGAGCAAATCACTCGGCAAACGTTGGAGGAGGAAGCCAGGCTGGCCTCGATCCATGGGCATGGATCCCCCCAAGAACTGTAAGAAATTGTTGCTTGGCTTCTGGATAGCCTTGCATGCTTAGTCGAGCAGACTCAGTTGTGGCTGACATGGTGGACAGGTTCTGGCAACGCCAGCGAGGCATGCAGGATACAATCTTGGTCGGCCGGAAATTGATTGCAGAGCAGTCCAGTGGCAAGGCCCGAGGTTGAGCGTGCTCGCAAGGGCATCAGGGGCATCTGGACCAATCTCTCCGGGTCAAGGCCAGACCCTGCAGCCGTCGTACACAAGACTCCGTACGGGTGAAGACGCTGCGTGCCCCGTCGACTAACCTTTGCCGCGGGCTCTGGAAATGGGGATATGCCCCATTGCGATACCGAACAACTTACGGAGCAGGACAAGGGACAGTGTGGAGGCGGTCGAGGTGGGGCTAGCGATGTTGAAGACACAGCACGTGCTCGGAGCTTGCGACCGATACGGGAGACGGGGTGAATAAGTCTGAGGTTGATTGTGGAGGCTGACTGTATGTATGCTGGGTTTTGGATACAGCTACGGAGTAGCGTTTTTGCCGTGAATCCTCTTCACAAGCGACGAGTGTGTCGTGTGTTTTGTGCTGTATGTGCTCGTACTGTACAACTTGGATGCCATACAAGGATGCTCTCGCCTAGGGAATAACGAGATCCAAGCATTCATGTTGACGTTGGCTCTGCTTGAACTAACCATCAACGCCAAAAAGACACCCCTCCCCTGGTTTTAAGCCCACGCCTCCTTGAGGATCAGAACCCCCCAAAAAAAAGTCGCGCTTGTGTCCTCAGACAATAGGAAGCCCGTGCAGCTAGCACCATCTTGCCCAACATGGCGATTGATCACGAGGAGCGAGAGCGAGAGCAAACAAGGCCAGATCGATCGGCGGGCTGGACAATAGGAATCCGCAATGCCTCGCACATGATGCAGCTAGAGGATGTAAAGGGACGAGATGGGACCTATAAGATGCTCTGCATGAGGGCGCACAGATGCGAGGGTGATCTGCAATCACTTTTGACGATGGGGTAAAAGAAAAAATTCAAGGATAAAGGGACTTTGATACCGTCACCGACTTTTTCGTTTCGAGATGGCTGGGTCTAACAATAGATTTCGAGGTGAGGTTCAAAGAGTGCATCGATACTGGCCTCGACAAAGGATACCTTGCCTGTTCCCATTCACAGGTACCGGGCATGGGAGACACTAGATTAAGGGCTCAACCGATCGTGTTCCGAAAACTTATAGTATCAAAGATGCGCTTCTGTATGTAATTGTTGATGGAAATCGAGATTTTTTATTTTTTAAACAAGGGGTCCCGCGATCCACCTAGTTCGTGTCATATTTTTTTTTTGTATCAATCTTACCCCATACTCAGGATATCATGTACGCACATGTCAATGGGACAAGTGAGGACCGTGCTAGCAAAAAGTTGGGTCAGGTTGCCCTTGAATGAAAAATACGTGGCTAAAAAAAAGGAGTTGGGGGTTGGGTGGTTGAACAATGGGGTGCCTGTTGCTGGAACACTGATGAGAGTGGCGTTTTTACCAGAAGAAGGATTCCGACGCTGACGCTGGGGGGATGGGGATCTTCTTGGAGCTTGGCGGAGGATTTGAGACTTTGTATGACCTCGACTCAAGAGATGAGCTTACTAAGCGGCCTCGACACAGTTGAACAGTCCAAGCCCCATGATTCGCCGTATCGAGCACCTTGATCCATTGTTGTCTTGACCTGTAACCACCGATTTGTGCAATGCAGACACCATCTCTCGACAGAGTGTCCGCGTACTCGTAGCTATTTCGCCCAGCCGTGTCCCCGAAAGGCTTGAGCATCATCACGGCCATCCGTTGTTCCCGAACAACGTGGTCAAAGACCCCCGTCGCTCAGCTGGAAAAAGCTTCAAATACATAATTTCCGACGCTTTGCAAGTTTATTCGACTTTGACAAATCGAGGTATATTAGTCGAGGCTTCGGACAAGAGTGTCGTCATTGGCACTCTTGTTGAAATGATGCGTTCGACAACATCTTACGCCCAACGATGCCGCTGAAAAACAATCTGCCGGATAAAGTTGAAATGCAGTCATCAAACAGGATAAAAACATGCTTGCAAGTGGTCCATTCATCTGAATGCAGTAAGCAGTACGCAGTATGATTGCCGCAGTACATGTAGGCAGCAAGACACAAGGCTCGGGTTCTCAGTGAGGCCCCACCGTTCAGCATCCGTCACATTGACAAGCCAAAGTCCTGCAAGCTTGGCCACATGGAACGTCTTTGATAGAGGCATGGGCCCTAGTACAAGGTTCAGTCTTTTAAGGCTGAGAGCTTTAAAGTTATACGGGCTACTATAGCACATGGACTACACGTCTTGGGGCCTCCCCGCTCAAAGGAGGAGAATCAATTTGATGTTGATGAAGCTGGACGTGCTTCGTGGGTAGGTCCATGTATATGTACTGTGTAACACTTTGCTCTCTCTGGCAGGCATCTTGATCATACTGCCTAAGTGAGCTTCATGCGAATGGTCTACATCATCCCGAACCGGCACTGGATACATGCACTTGACTGGGCACATCTCGGGTCATTATCACGTTGCAACATCTCGCGTTTGGCGGAGACTCGCTACCGCACCCATACTAGCAAGGCTGCATGAAGAACGTAAAGGAGCTACGAGTGTTGACCTATTACGGCGGCTTCAACATCCCGAGGAGACCCTTGACGGTCGAGAACCTTTGATGGATGGCTAGCCCCTATGGAGGCGACTGATCCGACGAGGTGGTGTTGGTAGATTGCCAGTAGGATCTGTTCGTTGATGCGGATGGCATGCGGGCTAAGGAGGCATTGGGGGGTTGGACTGCATTCACTTACATGTCGTACATGCAAGGTACGGGCAGTAAGACTACATGCATGCACACACATGGGCTCATGGCGTTGAACGACTGACAGACACTCCGAGGGCCAATGGGTGAGCTGCGTCTTGTTTTGGCACTTATATATGCATCCCTTTGTCGTTCTCTTGTTCCCCCACGAGCACTGATGCAAATCAACACATTTTGATGCCTCGACGTCCTTTGATAGACCTCCAGTGCGGTGCTCGTCGTATCGACATCGATCAACGACGGTGCCTGCGTTGAGCTACTGCACAAGTGCTCACTGGAATGTGACGAACCGTGCTTGCAGTTCTTTAGAGGCACATGGAAATATAAGCAGCATCGGCCAACCAAAGGGGGGGGGGGGCGTGTGCATTGCAACATTACCCGGAACGTCCAGTCACTGGTGGATGGATGGAGAGCGAGTGGCTGATACACCTGCGTCCCCCCCCCCCCATGTGACGATGCTAATCTGCTAAATCGTGAGGTTCCCCCCCTTTGTTGCTACTCTCGAACGGGCAACTCGACGGCCCAAAGGTCCTTGTGAATTCTGTCGAGATAATTTGCCGGGACTCAATTGGCCTCGAGGGTGTCGATGACCACGTTCCAGGGCCTCGAGAGCAGTTTGGGTTGGGGTTCATGTCATGTAACCACGGTATTGATGCTCGGGCACAGAACAATTCCCCGTTGGTCCGTCATGCCTGGATGCTTGTAGGTACATACTCGTACATGGATTACGGAGTACATGGATGGATCATGGATGTCTTGCCTGCGTGCATCTGCCCTTGTCCACTCTTTACAACTCGCGGGATCCATCGCTGCTAAAGACTCAGACTCGGACTGGACTGGCATCCACAAAGAAGATGAAGATGGAATATTCGCTCAGCGGCGGCTTTGGTTTGATTGAGATTGAGTGAAAGGGGACCCTCCCCCCTTTCAGAAACCATGGCAGCCTTTGCCGTTTGCGACACCGCGCAGAAGCAGAGGCGAATGTGACGGCATATCAAAGCCAAGGCGAAACACTGACCAAACGCCACCGAATACGGGACGCTACTGTAATGGTCACCGACTTGTTATGGACAGTCAAGTATTTCTGCTTGCTTGGCACAGGGGATACATGCAGCGATGTATTGATTGATTGCATTGCATATTGCATATTGCATCCATCCAGGTACAGACAGGTACGGGGATCCATCTCCCACGCCATCTTGGTAGTACAGCTTCATGCTGGCTCGTACGAGGAACCATTGTCAGTATACGACACGATACGATGCGATGCGAATTGCTAAGCACTACCCCTTGTCTGCATGGCCCAACTAATCTAATGCAGTAGCTAATGAGGTCCATTTGTTTGACGAGAGACAAGAAAAAGAAAAAAAGAGAAAAAAAAAAAGGTGAGGCTGCTGCAGTGCCAACTCGACCATTCACCAAAAAGGCGCGCGCACCACGAAGCTACTGGCGCCAGGCGGCCATTCCCAAAGGGGCGCTTCTTTGACAGCTCCCACCAATGCACGATCGCCATTGCGCAACGTGGACGGGACAGCGCGCGTCCCGGGCTTTTCTGGTGCAGGGGAGCCCGGCAGGATCGCGACACTAATGCGCTGCAAGTAGACACTACATATAGACTATGGAGTAGACAGCCCAGCGATGGAGGGGCCCTCCGAGGCTGCTGATTCATTCATCGCTCCCCGGAATGCGGAATGGGGGGGCATCTGTTCAGGGGATGCGAGTTCTGTGAATGTCCACTGTCCACTGTCCAACCGCTGCTGGTCTGGCCTGGTCTGTTCCGTCCCATCATCGTGGTGCATCCATGCATCCATGCATCCATGCCTCGAAATGGCCCTGGGCGGGTACTACCTAGTACCTTACCTCAACTGTCCATTGATTGCGGCAACCGTGCCAACTGCTGTGATTGTCCGTGATGCAGTGCGAGTACGAGTACATAGCCAGGCGATGCTACATCGACGCCTGGGTGGCTGCAGCCATGGCCACGATCTGCCCCAGGCATCAGTTCATCCATCCAGGGATCCCTCAGCCTCGAAAACTAACCCAACCGTGCTCACGAGTTGGTGCTACTTGACCTGCTTGCATCAGGGTTGTTGCTCAGCTCTCTCTCAGCTGTGTTCTTGATACATGTACACACGCCTCCATCTCTTGTCTCGCACGCTCCAGGCCATTCTCTTCTTTTTCCACTTTTTTGTATTCCAACTCTCGTCTCTTCCCGCTTCCATCCCATTCTCTCCCCCCTCTCCTCACATCTTCACATTTCTACCACTCTCCTCTCCTCTCCTCTACACTACACTCTTCTTCACTAGTGTCTGCTGTCGAAATTGCAGCTGCCCCATATTCCACCCCAACAGTGTCGAGATCCTCCATCCCAAGCCAAGGCTCACTCACAGGCTTGCCCCACGCGGGGAGTCTCTCGGTGCTGATTCCCTTTTCATGAAGC
The DNA here is from genome assembly GCA_001721665.1 of Trichoderma pleuroti. Lineage (NCBI taxonomy): Eukaryota > Fungi > Ascomycota > Sordariomycetes > Hypocreales > Hypocreaceae > Trichoderma > Trichoderma pleuroti. The sequence goes on from MDJU01000183.1 coordinate 31,079, forward strand.
GCCACGCCTAGCCACCACCGTCGTGGACTATCTCTTTGCTATAACATCTTTATCCTCTTTTAATCTCCGCTTCCCATTGCATTATCGCACGTGTCGTACATACGCTCCGGCTTGCACCAGCTCAGCTGCACGAGGCTGTCATTGTACAAAACCCCCCCCCCAGCCCCTCGCCCCGCCGGCGAGTTGACGCTGCTCGCCTGAGCAATCCTGCCTGGGGACAGCAAAAGATGGAAACCATTGTCGATCTGATCCTCACCCCGTTCCGGGACATCGTCGACAAGGGGAGGACGGCCATCCAGAATGCGGGTGATACGCAGCCCATGCTCAAGGCCTCCCAGGCCCTGCTCAAGGAAGGCGAGCGTGCTCTCAAGAAGATTGAGCCGCTATGCAAGAAGCACTTTGACGACTATGGGCCGGCCTTTCTGGAAGCAGTCAAAGACAATGGTACGTTTTTCTACAGGACTATATACATTGATATGCTCTCAGGGCAATAGAAGCTAAAAAAAAAAAACTACACCAAACAGAGGACATTGCCCAGTTCCGAGTTCAACTCACCGACATGCTGTGGGAGTTTGACGATTACATCGAAGCAGATGACTTTGATGCCGACAAGTTTACCGAGCTTCAGATGATGTCGCGGACCGCCGCACCCAAAATCTACGACATCCTCTTGAAGATGAAGCTCGAGGCGCCGGTCCCGCCATTCAATCAAGAACATTTCATGTCGCAGCTGTCACCTCCCTCATCGCCCCATCCCACGCCCACGATGCTTCTGTCACCAATGATGCCAAACATGATGCCCACCACAGCACCGCCTTCTACGACTGGTGCAAGCTCGGTCGGCAGAGACTCCGTGTCGAGCTCAAAGACAGATAACAGATCCGTCATGGATACGGTTCCGGTTGAGAATGCCAACGAGCAGCTGAGTGTGATTCTGGACAAGGCGTTTAATAGCGAGAGCAACAACCTCGAGCTCATCGCCCAACCACCCCCGACTGCCACCTCCGGACAGGGCGGCTGCCGTCCCCCTCCGCCGCCGCCGCCGCCGGCAACACTGGAACAACTGCCGCCAAGACCACCGTCAACGAACCCGTGGGACATTAGAGTCAAGACTGTCGCTTCTGACGATGAACGACCGCGTGATGCCCCTTCAGCACGCCGAAGGCCGCCTGTTGAGCCAGCTCTCCACACACCGGTTGAGGGAACATCGCCAATCAGCCCGTACACTACTTCTAGAAACTTTTCCATTCCACGCCCCAACCACCCAGACAGTGCCCGCAGCTCTGGGTTGCTTCAGGAATACACGAGCGATTCAGACGACAAGCACTCGTCCATGGCCACCACAATCAGCAGCCAATTGTCAACCTACAGCATGATCCCTACGCAGACTTCACGGCCTCGAGCACCAAGCAATCACAGCACCACCACCTATAGCAGCAGCACTCCGACCATACCCGAGGAAATGCTAAAGACGCAAAATATCAGGTCCAGGAGCACTTCACGACAGCGCCCTCCGGTCATGTACTCACCGATGCCCTACAGATCGCAGCGGCCACGCCAGCCATCGCATCCAACCTCGGCGGACGAGCGAATGGATGACGCCAGGACTATTCGCAGGAATGACTCCTTCAGGAACGATTCATTAAGCGAGGCCGGGCATCAATCCATCGAGCGTAGAGGGTCTGACGCCGAGAGCTTAATTGACCCGAACCCTCTCCCCATCAGCACAAGAGCATCCGTTGCCGACCCCGGGGTGCCAATAACTCCCCATCCAGAGCCGCCGCAACCAACAAAAGAACAGCAGCAGCAGCAGCAGCAGCAGCAGCAGCCAGGGCTCGAGCTCGCTCGCCGCAACACAGGTCATACCATGTCCGATGGTGTGGATAGTGGTTTGATTCCAGTAGACTCCTCCGTGCCTGGAGCTCATCTGGCGAATCTACCACCGCAGGACCTGTCCATTGACAACTTTAGTTCGTTTTATGTGCAGAAGCAATTCTGCGCTGGAGCCACCGACGTGATCAATGGAGGAATTGGCGTCAAGAGACAAAAGAAGCCTGTTTGTGTGCCCTCCTCTTTCTTTTTACAAGGCATTGCTAAATTCAGTCATCTAGGGCCTCACCACGGCCGTGGTTGCTAAATGCACGCATTGTCTGTACGAGCTCGACTTTAAGCACCTCGAGTATGATATCAGCAAGAAAGGTATGTCTGGCATGAACTGTCACATCTCTAGATACAAAGGACCCATGTCCAAATGGCTAACCCGGTTGTCTAGATGAGGGTAACTACACCAAGCATGGCATTGGATACCGCCTCCGTTTCTTGCAAAAAAGCCACTTGCAAGCCAAGCGCGTCGACGATATCATGTATGCCTGCGTCTTTTGCATCCACGTCAGTCGAACCCTGGACCAGAGCGACGCCACAGTCTTTACATCTACAGCTGCCTTGTTTGCCCACTTGGCCCGGCATCCTCGGCCACTTCCAGACGTCCCTGGTATCGCCGTTGTGGACCAAGAGGAGATTCCACCGCATCTGGTCAACGATTACGATCTCCTCTTCAAGAGCCCTCCCGAACCTCACCCCGTGCAAGAGAGAGCTGCCGAGATTGCCCATCTCCCTACGGCTCATGCAAAGGAATCGGCTCGAAGACTTTTTGGCCAGAGGCTGCTGCCTGACAGAACGCCAGCCTTGGAACTGATTCAAGGAGCCAAGATTACGGGCTTGACTTGGCCAGCTCGATATGGCGGAGAGTGGGCTTTTGGCTGGCACGACGGTGTGCACGCCTCGATTCCCATGGAAATCATCAAGCTGGACCGGCCCCCCTTTAGCCAGATCAAGAGAAACAACACGAGCCGCATCCGGGCCAAGGCCAAGTGGAAGTTTGCTCCCAAGGAAAAGAACGAGGACTGGCTCAAATTTGACAAGGACGAAATCATTACCAACATCACTTGTAAGTCTTGCACTGCTATTAACAACAAGCGTAAGAGAGAAGAAGAATAGAGAGGGCTAACATGCGGCCAGGGTCATATCCCGAGTATTGGTGCTGGGCTGGTACAAACTCAAAGGGTAAATGGGGAGTCTTCCCCCAGGCGTTCCTCGACTCAAACTCGCTGCAAGAGATTACATCGACCATCAGCTCAGACCGCGCCAGCATCCTCAGCAGCGAGAAGAACAAGTCCAACACTATGCTGCCCAAGTTTTCCACCCGGAGCAAGAATGGACGGCCGCCGAGCGTCGCCGGATCGACGAGCAGTGGAGAAACACGATCGGTATTTGGAAACTCGAGGAGCTTTCGACGATCGCGAGAGGATTACTGAAGAGGAATTACAGGTATATTGAGTGTGGTGTATGTGTTTGTGTGAATAAGGGGGCACCAATGGGATTCTAATATCATAGCGGGCGTTGACGGGGCCCAGGCTTGCAACCTTTGCCTGAGAATATCTCCCTTTGTGGTGTATCTATCTGTAAAATTCACATTGGGGAAATCTTGGGAACTTTTGGGTGAGCCGGGCAAATCTGCTTTCTTTCTTTTATCTTTTTTTTCCTTTCTTCTCTTTCTGTCTTTCTTCGCTCTGCATTACAATAGCGAGAAGCGAGACGTCATCAACAGACGCCATTGGAGGACAATATCGGAGACGAGGTTTTTTTTGGCTGAGGATCATGGGTAATAATATGTCACGAGATATTGGAAATGTACACAAACCAGTCGCACTTGCAAAAAATATAATGTATTAAACCTGGCCAATCCCGTCCTGTGCATAAAGGGAGAGAGAAAATGATGCCATAAAGGTTATCCTTTCGTCATTGCTCGGCAACGAACAGATTTTGTATCATGATGCTAGACTCAATGAAGAGTCCGGGTCCGAAGACACAACGTCTGTGGTGTTTGGCTTTTTTTCCATGGGCCATGTTTCGTTTACGAGAAAAGTCCGCCCGGGATTGCAGAAGGAATTTACACGACACGAACGTGCCTCCATTGGCGAATTGGCAATCAAGGTTTTTTAATTTAGCAACGAATAGCCTTTTTCGTTGGTCGCTCTCATCAATGCACAATGTGACGAGATAACGAAGCGGGAAAAAGAGTTGATTGGTAAGAACAGGGGGATCTCGTTGTTGAAATGAAAGGATGCAGGGCGTCAACAGCTAAGCAGGCCCTTGTTTCTTGTCTGTTTCTGGGTACGAGGGGGGGGACGAGGGCCGGAGGTTGTTCAAAAGGTGAACCGAATGGAACCTAAATTTAGGCAACTCCGGGAATTTTTCCAGCTGGTTTTTAAGCGCTCAAGGGGAATTTTTTTTTCAGGTGGGGGGGGGGGGGATCTTGGCTGGGGTATCGTCGGCTACGGAGTTGTGGAGCTTAATGAATCGGTTGCGGTTGTAAGATGAGTTCATATCGTCAAGTTGGTCGACCTATTTGGGGTGTTTGGCTTGGACTTGTTGACAACGATGGGAAAAGGGCCTTCATGTGAACAATGACGAGATCGTGGTACGTCTGAGCATTGGCACCGCAGAAGAAAGCAGTCGTTTGGTTACACATTGTCACGCCGGGTTGGTGGTCCGGGAGTCGGACAAAGACAACGTTGGAGACAAAGTTGGTGTGTTACTCTTGTGTTTAGTCTTGTTATTTCCTCTTGTGTCGCCTTGGCCATGCTCCAAGGTTTTTCATGTATGCATGCAGTGTCGTTGCACACAGAGGGGGGGCTTTGTTGCGCACAGGAAACAAGGCACACAGACAGATACACATGTGCCTCAACACAACGTTTCATTGAATGGCTTTGTTTTTGCTTTTTACTCTGCATTGTGCCTCTCTTGCAAATACGAGACCGTCGCGTGAGGGGAAACAAAGTTGCATTTCCTTGTTTTTTTTTGGCCCGACAAGACGCCATGTGCCGTCTGTATTTGAGGTTGCAATGCTGGATGCCACCATGTAAGCCAGAGGTGAAAAGTGAAGGAAAGCTTCGGGTGAACAACATCCAAGACAAAGTGGGCAGAGTGAAATGACAACATTCATTTGTCTTTCCTCATTCAACGTGTGTACATGCCTTGGCCATCACAGCTCCCAGGCTGAGACACATCAGCTTGCACCGCACACCGCTCTGGATTGTGCGCCTCGGAGATGAAAGTCAGACATTCAAAAGGGAGAACAAGTGTGTGGGTGAGGGGGGGGGGGGCATGCGGAGATGGAGCCCGTTGTCTCGTGGCTCTTTTTGGGGGGGTTGTATCACTGCCGGCGGAGATGCGAGATGCCGGCACAGCACAATCAATGATGCCGATGAGGCCGCGTGCGTTGAGTGGAAGAGGCAACTGAGTTGATGGAGAGCTGGTCACGCAGGATGTCGAGATGTGACGGAGCATGAGATGTCGATACAACCTTGTTACAAAGTGCTGCCTCGTACGGGATCATCTAGGAGGAATATTTACTAGTATTTACTAACCCATCTAGAGATACGGCGGATGATTGTATGAGAAAAAACTCAATTCATTCATAACATATGTCATTATGTGTGTGACATCATAATAGCACAAGCTTGTGAAAAGCAAGCACGGTAGTCGTGACTGCCTCAGTAAGACTGGACTGCTTCAAGTCTCTGCGTTCAAGGTATTACAAGGCAAGACAGCAACATCCTTTGTAGCTTCCCCATCAAGGCAAGCCACCCTAGTTCTTCTTTTTCTTCCTCTTCTTTGTTTTTTTTTTATTTTTCCCCTCTTCCACAACACATCTCGTGAACAGCTTCCACCACCTCCGACTCTCCTCCATCGTCGCAAAAAAAAAAAAAGGTGGTGCACCGTGCGAGACACTGATCCTCGTGATGGATTCCCAAAGAAGCATCGGCGTCGATCATCTGCCCCTCGCCTTGCATACATACTTTTGCACAAAGTGCTACCGTTAAAATCCCAAGCCTCGTCCGCTTCGTCCCAACTTGAACATGCGAAATAGCCCGCAGCTCATCGCCCTGCTTCTAAACCTACGCGCCGGCCGGAGCTAACGGACGCTGTCTAACACTCTCGGAACGAGGGAGAGAGAGACACACCGAAAATAGAAGAGAACAATCCAGTCCAATTGCGCCCACCGCTTGAAGCCTCGCATTAGGCCCTGGAAGCGCTTTGTTGTAGTAGTGGTCATCCAAGACTCTTGGCGACAGGCCCCGCGTTGTCTCATACTGACTGTACAAGAACAACAACAACACAGACGGACAGAGCACAAAGGTCCGGACCGCGACACACAAAGCTTCACTCACCACAATGCCCCCCCGTAACGCCACTCCCGATGCTGCGGCGTGGCTCGGCCGCTGCGAAGCCGCCATCGGTCTGGACGCCACTTTGCCTCGCTCGCCGGGCCCTGAATCCTGTGTACCCCTGACGCCGACGCAGCAAATGACAGCCGCTGGCGCTGGCAGAGGCGGCCAAGCCTGCTTGTATGCCAACGATTGATGAAGGGGCACATGGTGAAGCCCGAACCCATTGCTACTGCTAACCAGTTTCATGCTCTAGTCAGGCCGCTGGCTACCAGTCCGAAAAGAATCGCGGCAGCCCTGCCGAGCCGCCGAGCCATCACCATCATGGATCCAAATCCGGACCCCTGTCTCCTAGCCCTTCATATGCCAGTCCCAAGCTTTGTCCGGACCCGCCACGGAGCTTCTCCCTCGCGTCCCTGATTCACAAGCTTTGCTTGCTGTTCGTGTTGCTGTCCGTTGCATTGTTAGTCTCCGGTTTATTAACTTTATTAACTACTCGTGGCCCCGATTTCGATGCAGCTCTTCCTGATGTCTCGGTATCTTCTTTCTTTCTTCCCCCCATTTCCATTTACCCCCTTCCGCTCATTTGTTTGTTTTTTATAGACGCAGCTCCCGGCTTCCCAGCTGGATCGATTTGCCTTTTATTCCCACCCCAACATTCTTTACATCATGGCACTTCCAAGCTGGATCTGGAAGCACGCTCTTGCCTACTCGGCCGTACTTTCATCACTCGTTAACCCTTTACACGCCGCTCCTTCTACTTCTCTATCGGCTACAAACTATGTTGCCAACTCCGTCACAGCCATTCGGGAGCTGAACAATGCCTTTTATGATGTCGAGACTGGTCTCTGGGGCGCTGCCTGGTGGAACAGCGCCAATGCCTTCACCACATTGGCCGACTTTGCACAGCTCCGTCTCAATGAGGCAAACCAGCTCAACGTTGGCGGCTTTCTACGCAACACGTATGCCCAGGCTCAGATCGTAAGCGTCTCTGTCGCCAAGTTTGTGAATACTGCCGGTCTTCCCCAAACCCTCCACTGCATCAACGGCAGGGGATGCTCTGCCTCCTTTGCGGCCTCTTTGCCCACCAGCCTCCAGAAGCGAGGCTTTGCCGACTTCCTCGATGACTTTTACGACGACGAAGGGTGGTGGGCTCTCGCCTTGATTCACGCTCACGACGTCACCGGCGATCAGGACTATCTCGATTCGGCTGTTGAAATCTTCAACGATATGCAGACCGGTCAGGGAACTCCTTGTGGTGGGGGCATTTACTGGAGCAAGGACCGCACTTACGTCAACGCCATTGCCAACGAGTTGTACCTCTCTGTTGCCGCTTCTCTTGCCAACCGGGTGCCATCCAACGGCACCTACCTTCAGATTGCCAAGGCCCAGTGGCAGTGGTTCCAGCAGAGCGGCATGATCAACTCCAACAACCTCATCAATGACGGTCTCGACTCCAACTGCAAGAACAACGGCCTGACCACCTGGTCTTATAACCAGGGTGTTATCCTCGGTGGTCTCAGCGAGCTCGCCAGGGCTACCGGCGACAGCTCTCTTCTCACCAAGGCTTCCGCCATTGCCAACGCCGCCATCAACGCCCTCTCCAACTCGGACGGCATCCTCGTCGAGGCTGACAAGTGCGAGCTCAACCCAGGCAACTGCGGCACAGATGGTCAACAGTTCAAGGGTGCCTTTATCCGCAACCTGCGATACCTCAATGACCTGGCTCCAAGCAGCACCTTTAAAAACTTCATCCTCCGCAATGCTCAGTCCATTTGGAACAATGACCGCAACAGCCAAAACATGCTCGGCGTCGCCTGGACTGGGCCCTATGTGGCGGCTACTGGCTCGTCCCACAGCAGTGCTCTAGATGCCCTAGTGGCCGCGATTGCTGTTTCATAGTTTCACCTTGATTCCCCCGTCTTGGCAATTTGATACTTTTTTTTTTTACTACTTCCCCTAACCCTCTCCTCGTTTGCTGCTTTTGAATTGGGCCGTCTGGTGACGACAACATTTCAGGAGTATGGCTCCTTACTCAGGTCACAGCCGAGCCAGGCGTTTGCTGTGTGGGCTTGGAGTTTTTAATTCTCTAATTCTGCGCGACGGGCACGCAACCATTTTGGGCATCATTTAATGATAAATCATAATGTTGTGAAACATTGCTTTATTTTTTTTCCCTCTCCCCCCTTCGCTTGGGACTGGGGCACATGGCAAAATGCCCCTGTCACATTGTCGTGTTTCATAATGGACAGTGGCCAGGTCATGATTCGCCAGTGATAGCAGAGCAATTTTATCATTTTGCCAAGCTTTATGCGACCGAGAAGAAGAAAAAAAATGTGTGAGCCGAAATGTCTCTAGCTGCTAAAATCTTGGAATACGAGCTTCCACAAGCATCGAAATTTAATAGGCGAGGATATCAAGTAACATAGAGTGAGCGCCGTAGATGGATAAAAAGGCGCAGAAACCGGGAAAGCCCATGGATTCGGCGATGAGATATAGATTCGATCTAGTGTTAATCATACTTTACATCAAACGCTCCATCGACACATTCGTCAAAACCTTAAAAAATTAACTGACATGTAGCTCCGTCTTGTAAGATGGCGATCTGGAAGCTGGTAATTACTAAAAAAAAAAAAAAAAAAAAATGCTCCATCAAGTCCGTAGACGGATTGATATTCCCGAGGCAAATGCCCGATATCAAGCAGCAAGCTGTACCAATTACATCAATCAGCCAGAGCCTACCCTATAGCAGACAGTGATCTGCACAGTATACGCACTGTAGATCACCAGATTAGATTGCAACTTGACCAGATGCACGCGATACTCATGTGAGCCCGACGTTCAGGCAGCCGTCAAAAGGTCACTGGCGGTCCCCAAGACAAACTCACAACCAAGAAACCTCATCTGTAAGCCGACGTGGTTTTATTCAACTGCCTAGCCGCAACGACAAAACATCGTCACCGCCTCCTCATAAAGTGGTGCCTAACGTCCCTCTTTTTTCCTCAACCTTTTTTGATGTAAAAGGGATGCTCAGCCCGACTCGTTGTTGAGGATATTGGGCGATAGCAATCGCTGTTTCTTTTTTATTTTTCTTTTTTTTTTTTTTTTACAATGGACGCCTCTGAGAATGACATTGACGTGTATCTGCACAAGCATTCCAAGATCCTGCTCGAAGAGTTGGATCAGAGCCTGGTGACTTGTCTGCGGAAGCCGGACGGCCGGGGGGGAACGCGCATACGGCGATGGGTGCGGATCAGGGAGACGATGAAGGCTACTTGTGCTGTGAGTTTTCTGAAAGAGACGGAGAGCGAGTGTGTGCTGACGAGAGGGCTTTTGTCTTTTGTAGGTCTTGGATCAGTTTCAAGAGCTGCCTCAGCTGCTGGATCCGCATCTGCCCAAGTGGATTCCCTACTTGGCAGAGTCGTATCTGGAGTATCTGCAGACGCGGCATCGGCAGAAGAGAGTTCCGGAGCAGACCAACCTGCTTGCTCCCTTGGACTATGCCATTTCTAGGATCCTCTATTCGTTCTGCAAGGTCCGTGGGGAAAAGGTCATTGTGCGCTTTCTCAACGTCGAGACCAAGTACCTGGAGCTCATCCTGTCCGCTGTCGAAGAGGCTGAAGTCCACGCCGGCAAGGAAAAGAAGGATTTCTTTGCTGAGCGAGATGCCGATGGAGCATGGTCGTGGGAACAGCGGTACATTGCGCTGCTCTGGCTTTCCCACCTCTTGTTTGCGCCGTTTGACCTGTCGACCATCTCCTCTGCTGATCTAGATGAAGAGGGCGTGCCGTCTATTGCCGGGTTTACCTGGCCTGCGAACGTGCCGGGTCTTACGATGAGAGTGATTCCTCTGGCTACAAAGTACATTGCTTCTGCGGGCAAAGAACGAGATGCCGCCAAGGCTCTCCTTGTGAGGCTCGCCATGCGGCGAGATATGCAGCAGATTGGTATTCTGGAGAGCCTCGTGCAGTGGTCGCTGAAGTCGCTACGGCCGCAAAAGGAGACTGAGATTGAGAATCCCTATTTTTACATTGGTGTTCTCTCTTTCTTGGCTGGAATACTGCGGTCTGCATCGGAGACGTCTGACATGGACAGCTATCTGCCCACTATCTTTGAATCCGTGCTTGAACTATCGACTGGCCAAGATGCCATTTCAAAAATCATCATGTCTCAGGCATCGGCACGCAAGATGATGCTGAAAGTTATTCGTTCGCTGGTTGTTTCGCTGTTGCGCTCCTCGCGGCGAGACATGAAGACCACGGTCTTGGTAGAGAATGCAATTGGCTACTTCCTTGAGAGCCTCTCTGACAACGACACCCCGGTTCGTTTGTCTGCGAGCAAGTCGCTCAGCATTATTACGTTGAAACTGGACCCAGACATGGCATCCCAGGTCGTCGAAGCTGTCCTTGAGTCCTTGAACCGCAACGTGCTTTGGAGCAAGACGTCGGCCAAGGCAGGGGCCAAACCGGTCCGCGACTTGTCTGCTGTGAATCCCCTGGAGTGGCATGGCCTGATGATGACCTTGTCGCACTTGCTCTATCGGCGATCTCCGCCAGCCAGCCAGCTCTCCGACATCTTTCACTCTCTTCTTCTAGGATTGACCTTTGAGCAGCGCGGCGTCTCTGGAGCCAGCGTGGGATCAAACGTTCGCGACGCAGCGTGCTTTGGCATCTGGGCACTTGCTCGCCGATACACAACTGACGAGCTCCTCGCCGTGTCCACAAAGTCCGTCTACGCGGCCAAATCTCACCCCGCCACGAGCTCCATTCTTCAAGTCTTGGGTACAGAGTTGGTGACGACGGCGTCTCTGGACCCGGAAGGAAACATTCGGCGCGGAGCTTCAGCCGCGCTGCAGGAACTCATTGGTCGACACCCAGATACCGTGGAGCATGGCATTGGAGTCGTCCAGTGTGTCGATTACCACGCCGTGGCCCGGAGATCGCGCGCCGTTGAGGAGGTTGCCACTGGTGCGACAAAGCTATCGCCGCAGTACGGAGAGGCTGTTATTGATGGCATCTTGAGCTGGCGGGGGATTGGCGACTTGGACACGGGCTCGAGGCGAGCTGCCGGCTCTGCGTTTGGCACGCTCATTGTGCAATTGTCGGACACGGCCTCGGAAACGTCCGTTTTCTCGCTTTGAAGAATCCATCGACTTGGTGATGGATCGCCTGAGCACTTTGCAAAAAAGACAGGTGGAAGAACGACACGGCTTGCTGGCATGCTTTGCCGGAGTCGTGGACGGCTTCCCTCAACTCGCCCAGAAAGCCCAGGGGAAGTTGCTCGATCAAGCTACTGTCCGCAAAATACTGGGCTACATTTCTGGAATCCTTGAAGATTGCAAGAATACCGAGTATCGTCGGCCGGAGCTTATTGTAGAGGCAGCAAGTCGCTTGGTCGTTTCCGCTTTGCCTCTCATCCAGGCTGCTACGCTGAGCGACTTTTCTTACGACAAGTTAGAAAAGGGGGGCGATGTATTATCCATGGAGAAAACGAATGGGCTACCAGACATTGCCTCGGCCTTTGCCTCAGCACAGCAGTTTGCTGGGATGGAGACGCTGACCTCAAGGTTGCGAGACGTGATGCCCAATTGGCTTAGTAGAAACGAGCAGGACACTGCCGATTCTGCTTCCGCAGCCGGCCTCATGCTTCTTTTGCTCTCTTCACCGGAAGCGCGCATCAAGATCTTGGAGCAGTGGGCCAAGTTGATCGCAGCTAAGCCTGGAAGCCGATCGATAGTCACTGGAAACGGCTACTTTCATGTCATGGCAATGGCACAACCTCTCTCACACACTGTACAAGATGATTCTGGGAGCGACGTCGTGTGCAATGCGTTCCTTGAGCGATGGAGCGTCGATAGCGAGGTTGAGACGAGGGTTGCCATTCTGCATAGTCTTTTGAGCAGCCGCATTCTCAAGGACAGGCCGACAGTTTTCCTGGACCTTCTCGCAGAGGGCCTCAACGACTACACGACGACGGCTAGAGGTGACGAGGGTTCCTTGGTGCGGTTTCAGACACTCAAAGCCATTGCGGTTCTTTGGGGAGATGTTGGCCATCCTACGACCCGGGCAGACTGGGTAGAGGCGTCTGTCCGGAAGCTGATTTACAACATTCTGCGGCTCTCTGCAGAGAAACTGGATCGTGTCCGTCGTGTGGCCAAGGATGTCGTTGCGCTGCTCATGAGTGAGAGGTGGGTTTCTTTTCTTGTCCTATTCCCCGAGGGACTGGTGAAGTATCAAATACTAATTCGTGTCATCATATTTAGTCCCGTTGATGAATTCAAGGACTCGAATCAGCCGTCAAGAAAGGCTTACTTTACGAAATACCTGAGTTTCTCATCAAAAGCTTACTTTGCTCTACTGCTCAACCTCATCCCCAAGGACGCGCTACACCCGCACATCATGGCCATTGTAAACAGCGACGAAAACTGGATGGCCGGACTCATGGCCGGTTTCGTCTCATCAGCAGACACCGGAAACGAGGAGCTAGTCATTGCGAGCCGCGCCGCGCTCACAGAGTATTGCGAGGAATCGCCCAAAAACTTGCAACGAGTGTGCTCCGCGCTGCTACAAAACCTAAAGACATGCCAGAGCGAAGACCGGGTCATTGTGCCGACCCTGGAGATTATCGCGTTTCTCTTCTACGCGGGGCTCTTCCAGCGGTCTCAGGGCATCAGCTATCGCGGGCTCTGCCTGCACACGCAAAAGGCGGGATACAAGACGGGCAACGTGCGCAAGGTGGTTGCTTGCATCAAGGTGTACGGCGGCATTGCTGCGTCGGTCGGGACCGCGAATGGCGGAGCGAATGTCGAGGCTGGAGCCAAGGATGCGAGGAAGAGACTCGGTGCGCTCATGTCGCATCCGTGGCCGCGGGTTCGCAGTGCCGTGGTTGATGAGATTTGGGGGCTCGTGGGCGGCGAAGAGGCGGTTGGAGAGGATGAAGGAGAGGCAGAAGCAGATGGGCATGGGTTGACGGGCGTGGATTGGGCGAGTGCGGAGAAGAGTCAGATCAAGGCGTTGGTGACGGAGCTGAAGTTGGAATAGACTTGCCATGGTGCTGTTTGTGATGGTTTACAAGCTGTTACTGATAGAGGACAGGTTGTTCATCCAAGAGGTTGTCATGGATACAGCATTTCGTCCTTGGTCTGGCTGCTATCAACACGGGTCGATGGAATATTCTTTGGCCTAACCGAAAACGACCATAGTTTCCAGTAGAAAGAAAGAAAAAAGTGTCGAGAGAAACTCGACGGGCAGGGCGGTCTATCTACAGAGGTGACATTGATCGCCACTGCAAACATCGGGTGCCTCGAGGCGGAATGCGGGGATGGCAAACGGCATGCGAACAAGCCACGAGTAACTGCAATGGGAAGCGGGCGTGACGCACCTGATGTCACTTGTCGAGCTAGCAATGAGCAATCAGCGGACAGAATGAATCGCGTGCAAGTGGCCGGCCTGGCTGGTGGACAATAATACGATGCCCACTGCCCTGTTCTCTTGTCAGCGTGGAGTGAGATGCTGGAGAACAGACGTGCAGGTGTCATTTTGTCCTGCTTGGCAGTGTGCCGTCTCGGTTATTTTGTCCATCCATGACCAGCCAAGGCCACCACTCTTGAAGAGCAGCCCAATAAACCGAGTGCGTTGCCCATTTCAACTCATCGCACGCTCGGATTCTGTTTTCCCCCCTTTTACATCGGAGCTCCCACAAACACTCGAGACCGACCATCATGGAACCCAAAAGCGAGGCGGCCAGGAAGCGTGACAGCGACAGGGAGACGCATCTCCGACACATCTACGGAATCGTGCCAAGCCGAGGCCAGCTCCTCGACCACCAGCTCGAGGCATGGCCATTCCCCAGTTCCTGCCATCCTGATGTGATGCTCGGTCCCAAGCTGACTTTTGAAACCCGCGACAGAATCGGACGTACTTTGACTCGGGAGACTTTGCCCTTTCAAAGGCCCGGGAACCGTCCAGCATGGGCAGCGTCACGACCGGAAGCCAGCATCCGAGCCGCGAAGCCATATCCCATCCGTTTCGTCCAGAGTCGGGGCCGACCAATCTTCTCGAGAGGTCCAATTCGACAAAGGAGGGGAACGAGACGAAGCGCAAGAGCCATCTCGGCGAAGAGCAAGGCGGCGGTACGTCGTAAGCTGGGATCCGATACGACCTGGGCGTTGTGGCGATTGCTCCGAATGGGACGGTGATTTATGTGAATCGCTGGGGGTTTGAATGAGAAGAGCCTTTGGGGGACGTCTTTGGGAGATTGACAATGAGAGCGTCTGGGCTTATTGGTGGTTGTGTGTATTGCTCTTGATGGCTACGCCGTCGTCGTAAGACTGTTGACGGCTGGCTGTGTGTAGGGCCGGTAGTGTGCGTACCTGTACTTTGTCTATTCTATGCTGCTATTCATGTCTTCTTCTACCTCTCATCAACGGATAAGCCGACCGTATCTCATCATCGTACCAGAAGACGATGCGTCAAACACACAAGATGGCACAAAAGGCTCAGGCCCAAAGCAAGTCGATGACTCCACAGGAGCAAGCAACTTGTGTTCGTCTGGTCCGCAACTCAGACTTTGTCTCAAGTCCCACGAATATGTCAACACCTAGCAATAATAAGCTATGGAAATATCTTATGACTCAAGGCAATACCTACTGCCGTACCCATTTCGTTGTATTGGCCGCCATTTATGGCATCGCTCAGCTCTCTAACCTTCGAGAGATGGTTGAACGCGCCGACCATGTATTCAAGATTACGGATTACTCCAACCATTACAATCATTACTGTCATCCATCAACGCCATCAACAACCGTGATAGAACCCGCGTCCACTGGCGCTTCGCCTACGATTCAGCCAACGGCGCTTAATGCTGTACTGGGTGGTGATGATACTTTGTTGGTCGATGATGCCTCGTTGGGACAATCAGTCTCTCTTTTTTCTTCAAAATGACCTTCAAGCTGTTCCGCTGGCCCGTCGCTTGGGGCTGGTCAGGGGTGGGATCCCTTTGTGTCATTGCCAACTACAATTGCAGCACGTTCTCCTCCTGGTGAAGCACCAGCCCAACAGAATTCAGCGTCGGTTCAGCCAACCGTTGGTCTTCGGGCTGCAACGCCCATTTCTATTCCGTCGACAACTCCCGAACCGCAGCCGAAGAGTCCAGCCTACTCTCCTCAGCTCAACCCTACTCCCAACGCCAATCAAGGTCGATATTCACCTTCTATTGAAATCGCGGCTTTGAGAGAGAGGATTAGAACTTTAGAAGATGAAAAGGCTGCTCTTTTGTAGATGATTCGTGAGATTACCACCGCTCTCAATCAACGCCAGCAATGATTCTTTGGCCATGCTAGAAGGCGCAATCACTATTGATATATATCTAACAAGAGAGCTTTCGGGATTAGGCGGGTTTAACGAGACAACTTTTGGTTTCGAGCTTGGGCGTCCGGCTTTGTGAGAGACACAATGGCATCTTTGAACCTACTTGTATTCTGTAGACTAGATGATCACGAGAGAGAGAGAGAGAGAGCCAAGACAATTTATGTATCATATCTGACGACCGTAATCTTCTGGTTCACCCCGCCCCCTGACAACACGAGACTTTATGTGATGGCAACTACAGAAAGCCTGCCATTCGACTACTTGCTTGTCCGCACAAAGAACGAGACACGGTCAGTTCATCGAGAGCGTCTAGACGGCTGGATCTGTACTAACATATAGTCTACGTATTGGCAAACACACCTGCAAACTCCGCACATGCTTAGAAGAAGAACCACAAAAGTCCGCGCAAACAGCCTCGTACAATCTATTCTAGCAAGTGAAGCGGAAGCCCAGGCATCAGAACTTATATCTCTCTCACAAAACTACTAAATAAGGGACGTATAATGCGCAATTCTGTTAAAACCATTGAGTGGCCGGAATTCAATGCAAGCAAGCAAGCTATGTGACTGGACTCTGAATTGATGAAGATGGAGAGGAAACAACCAAGTAGGGAGCAAGGGGGAGGAGTAACTAATGCAATGTGGTTACGTGACACAGTTAATGTCCACTTATCATCACCTTTCCATATCATTCGGATTCCAAGACTCGATGCTTTGCCAAAGTCTTCAAAGGCGATTAACCAGCCATTCAGCACCCCGGCGACTGTGTCAAGTTTGAGCATCGAAACTGAATAGGAAGAAAGCGTCTATTTACTACTACTACAGGCATTTGCCTAGGGACGTATTAAAAAAGTACCTTTTTTGGGAATATCTGCTACTCTTGCTACCTTCTGCTACTATAGGTACACTCCTCTAGTATCTTCTACTATAGCTATATGTTTCTAGTATGTACCACCATAACCATATTCGTCTATTCGGCATTATTCGCGACATGGGATGCTGGATAGCAAAATTGGGTTGCTGTATGTAGGCATTCCCTTTCAAGGGGGCCAATTGTCGGGCACCCAACCTACGGGGTATCGTGAGGTTTGCCGTCCTCCATCATCTCAAAATCAAGATAACAAGTCGTAATTCTGTGCACGTTGGTACTGTTCACAGACATCTTTTGACATCATGAAGCTTGGCGCTCTCTGTTTGTCCAATCCATCATATCCGTCCAGAACGCTGCCAAACATGGCCGCCTCAAACAAATAGTCAACCTGCCAGGCATGTGCAATGATCCAGACCATTGATATCGAACATCTATAGATGGTTGAGAAGCCGTGATGTATAGATTTCAGAGTCCCTTGTCTCGTTGAATAGACAAAGTATTCCTAGGTGAATGTTGTCGTTTGCGAATGGAGGGTGACCAGCTGCCACCAGAGCTCCTTGAGCAGCGGCTTGTCTTGGTGACGATGGAGGAAGTGGTTGGCGTGATCGCAAGTGTCTTCCGTTGCACGCGTACTTGGTATCAAGGGCTCTGCTGAAGCCCGTTGTGCGATACTGCTTGTCAAACGCCTTACCACTCGGCGTAGTCCGGTGCCCATTTTCTGGCGACTCGTTAGCCAGCAGAGCGGTAAACTTTGATTGGTCGTTGACTTGGTGTATCATGGTTGATACGGAAGCAATGATATCCGTTGTTGTCCATTTCGCAAGTATTGGAGATTCCCAAAAATGTGCATTGAGGGTGCCCGGAAATATTCGCAGTCTCCGAAGCAATTTCCGTCATCGATTCCCCATTCTGGAGGTTGGTAACCAGCCTTGATACCACATCTTTGCTCATGTCTCCTTGCAGAATAGGAGCATAAGAATCAAATAGCGATACCATTGTTTATTCAGCCATATCTAGGATGGCAAGGGGCATATTGATCGCTTGTTCAGGAGGCCAGACTAGTATTGGAATCGTGAGTCGACAATCTCTGGTAGAACGCTTTGCAATTCGAGAATGCCACATTCTAGGGCTTGACTCTGGTCAATATATATAGCGGTTGGGTTTCTAAGGCAAATGCCGAACAGTTCTAGTTTTATCATGTCTATTCCTAGTAGTATGTGTGCGTCCAAACCGTCAACGACAGCTCCTTCTCGGATATATGTGGCCATTGCCTTATCACCGCTTGTGTCGTGTCCTTGGAAAGTAAAAGGGGAAGAGTACATATTTGTCTGACGAGTGCGTGTTGTTTTGTATGCCCTTGACCGTGATGGGTCTGCTTCTCGTCCGAATGTCTACGTGTGGATAATGCTTTGCGAGCCACAGTTTGTCCACAAGGGGCGTGGAACATCCCGTGTCCGCGCATATGTCTTGCCTGTCTATTAGCTTGTTCACATCAGACGAGATTCACAGGCGGAGATGCGTGGATGTGTATGTAGGGAGGATGTGTGCATTTTGAGCCGGGCTGTGGCCATGTAATGTAGGTGTTGCTCGAGGTAACTGAGCAAGTTGTTGAGCAAGTAGATGTCAGTATCAGCTGAAGTTTTGTAATAAACATTTCACAAAAGGGATGATGGCAGAGATGATGGATGATGCATGGTCTTTTGAATGAGGCATTGTGGAGGAGCTGAAGCCGTTCGTTTGGCATTCTGAGCTTCAATAGAGTCTCGCCTTTAGTTGAACAGTTATCCGTCTTCTTGACATGACGGAATCGACTGAGCTAAAGGAATGAATGAATCGTGATCAACAGCGCTTGCTGGCTAGTAACAGCCATCTCCCTACCCCAGAACGTTCACCTCGCGCGGCTAGAAGGAAAGCCACCTTCTAGCCTGGAACAAGTTCCAAACCGCCACGGTCAAATAAAGTTTCCCGCCACCACCAAAGTCATCACAAAGTCATCACAAAGTATAAAAGTCAAAGACAAGATGGCGTAATTGCTCAAACGACTCATGCGGTGAGGCCTCACGGGGGTGGCAACGTGTCAGTCGCACACTCTTAATTTGACGCCACCTGTCGTAGAAGACGTCTGGCCTGCTTCTAGGCCAAAGTAAAATTGCATCTGGTTTCGAGGGGGGGCTTACAACTTGCGATGCTCTCCGTAAACTCGTTTGGCTAGTGCCAAGCGGTATAAGAGGAGCACAGGCATGTACGGAGTACGTTGCGATGAAATGAGATGCCGGCATCAAGCCTTTGCATGTAGTGGTACGAGTAGGTAGTGAACAATAAATGTCCCTGGGCCATGGGTTTACCGCTTCAGGGGCTCGATGAAAGCGTGGCGCACCCGTGCCTGTGGTCTGGGATTAGTCGATCCAATAGTGTGTCGTTCCATTCACGAAGCGATGCAGGGTAGTTTTTTCCAGGAAGCAAACACGTGGAGCGATGTCCTTGGTGGCAACGTGCCTTGACCCCAGGATTTTGTTGGCAATGGTGCTAGGATGGCTGGCTCCTTTGTTGCAGGGATTCGGATCTTGGGGATTTTTGCTGCCGTCTTTCCGCAGCACGCATCCGTCAGCCCTGATAACAACGTTGAAAATGGCGTTATCCGAAACTGCACGGATACATACATGGCAAGATAGTATATGGCCACATGTCGGGTCCGGACCGCGAGGAGACCGTAAACACATCACATGGGGGAAGCTTGGAGTCATTCCTTGGTGCGACACCGAGATTCGTTTAGGCTGGAGATTCAAGCAAGGCAATGCACATGGCCCGATCCGGAAAACAGTGTTATCGCGCGCACGAACCATGCGTGCAGGATGGTGGTGAGAAGCTTATGTATGTTGCAGGCATCCACGGAATTGAAACGAACGTCGCAGCCAGTCGACCCTGGAGTTCAAAGTTGAAGCATTGTAGCCGGGTTTGCTGCTTCTCTCAGAAATGCATTCTCTCACGTGGCTGGCCACAAACAGCCGCAGTCTGCATTCCTGCCACGCGGTTGAGAGCCCATGTATGTACCAGCTATTAGCAAGCAAGGGCAATATTAGGTGCTGATGCTGATGCCATCTCGCACGTTGTCCTTGGTGAGCTAGTGATGGTAGGAGGTTTATCAGCACATGGCGTGAATCGGAACTTTGGAGCCTTCAGGGTCCGGGGCAACAAGCACAGGGTCAACATTGACGCTCGACATGGAGCAGGCCGTGTCGCAGTATGGCGGTCACAGGGCCTTGCACGCACAGACATGGCAGCAGATGAACTCGTACTGTATGTCCGCATCCGTCGAGTGTCGATGCAGGTGATGGCGTCTATTCCGTATCATTCACCGAGCAAAAAGGTTCTATGGAGCGTCAGGATGGCCAACCCGGTAGCGGCCACCCACCCTGCGACGTCTGTACAGATGTGTACAGATTCTCTTGATATAACGCTTCAAGAAATCGCTCCATCAGATTGTACCTGCAGGGTACCGTGTTGAACGAGAAGCGTGAGAGTTTTGCAAAGGAAAAAGAAAAATATGATGGACTATGGTTCAGCTAGAGCGGCGTGGCGTCTGGTAGCCGTCTGGGCTTTGAACGAAGTGGAGTGACGCTCGGAGGTAGTTTGCTATTGTTCCCGACTTTCTGGATCAAGGGAAGAGGCGTTGTTGCTTGTGTCGATGCCACGGGGAGGCTTTGTTGGAGTATGAATGGTTTCATATTGGAATGAAGGTCATCTTGACTGCTCTTGGCGCTTGTTGGTGGACTTCAACCAACAGTACAGCAGCGACAAACAATGCCAGTCTGTCCTTGGATTGTGACAGAAAACGGCCACCATCAAGGAGTATTTTGGGAACGGAGTAGAGCAGCTCAACTCGCACGAGAAGCGCATCGGTCCGGCGGATAGAAATTTCATCTGCTGGTGGCGCCAAGGGTTTGCCGTTTGCTTCAGGACAAAGTAGGAAGTTGCTGCCATCTGGAGCTGGAGGAGAGACGCAAGCATTGCCGACACAATTGCCGTTGGCCATTAGTAATGTGAAGAGCTGACAGGTCACGTGCAAGCTGACTTGCAAGCTTCAAAGCCCATTGACAGTTGGACAGTACTCGTAATGGCCACTGTCAAGCCAAGCTGAAGATGCTAGATGACTGTACAAGCACTGACAGGTCCCTTTTCGGCAGCAAGGTTCTACAGTATTGGCGAAAGGGGGCAGTCCATCATGCATGGCGTGTGTTTATGCGGAGCCGTATCCCGAGAGCAAAGCAAATAAAACAATTTGACAGCTCCCTTAACCCCCCCTGTGACATCGGCGATTGCTCCATCGAACGCTCGTCATTTCAGTCTTGATACGGAGTCAGTACGGAGTGGCTCGTAAGGAGAAGACTCCATAAGAAGCAACAGACGGCTCCAGTTGTCTGTAATACTCTGGTTTCCACACGTCGGACCGCTCCTGCTCCGTATCGTGCACATGCAGTGCCTCATGCCGGTATCCGCTTCTCCGTATAAGAAATGAGACAGATGGATGATACAGGGCGAATCAAGCAGTGCCTGTCGCAACGGTGGATCGAGTGGTGATAGGTACGATAGGCGAAGCCAAAGTGTACAAGGATGGCCTAGTTATTTTTTTATTATTTTTTTTTTTTTTAAAAAAAAAGAATTCATTGTTCCTTTTCGTCCCCTCGTTATCATTGTGGCGGATGGCGCACAAGGGGAGAGGCGAGCGACAAAAGACATTGGTCATTGATCCCGCACCAGTACGGAGGTACCTGTGCTACGTCCGTCGCACAGGCGCCTGGTGACAAGCCACGGCCACGTGATGGCGATAGAGATTGCGCAGTGACGGCACGGGAGGCGCTACCATTTGCGCGTGCCAAAGAGCGGGAGCGCAATGTACCCAGATTCCACTGACAGGAGTACCTGAGTACCTCTTGTATACCAACTTACAACTTGAAGTACCAGTACGGGTACCTCTCCGTACATGCGGATTGGCGGCATCCTCCGCCCTCACGGATCATGCCAAGAACGAATGTGCAAGCAGAGAATGCTGTTGCCTGGGCATTGTGATAAGGCTCTTGGCTGTGCATATCAACGCCTAGAATGCATCAATTCGATGATGATGGCCCAAGTTTTTTTTTTTGGCACAGTGACAGGGGCCCCGCCAATCAATTGAATCCGAGCCAGTCGTGACGTACTTGGTGTACGGTCCTCGTACCTCGTAGAAGAGGCCAATCAGGGGCTCTGGCTGAAATTCATCCCCCAGCACGCACCTCTAGTTCGTGGGCAACTGCAATTAGGGTATGCCGCTAGCTACCCGGCGCCCGCATGCATCGAGCCGGCTAGCTTTTGCGCTCACCGCATCCCCCTCCAGTCAAGACTCAATTTTCCGTCGTGCTACTGTACGGGCACAAGGCAAGAGGGCAAGAGAAGGGGGGAAAAAAAGGGACAAGGGGAAGCAGAGCGGCAAGTTCCAGCATCTGCAAGGCTCGAACGAGCTGGTCCCCTACTGAGAAATTATCCGACATGGAAAGTTGGGTTGGCTCAAACCTTTTTTTTTTTTTTTTTGACTTGTGGCACTAATGCAATTTGCCCTCTTGACCCTCCCGTCCTCTTTAGGGCTGCCTGTTTCAGTCCGACTTTTTTCGGTTCGAGGGCCCGCGCACGATCAAAATCGCGATTCATCTCCATCACATCGTATCCAAAGCTGCCGTTTTCTTGTGCTTCTCCCAGCAACCGGCTCTTGGGATCATTGACCGGCGGGGGAGAGCTTTGGGGAGAGCCCACCTGGAGGCCGATGCCTCATGCTGCTCCGTGCGCTGCGTGAAGAGGGGCTCCATGGCCTCGGCTGCTCCCAGCGTTGCGGAACGGCCTTGGATGCGTCGCAGGTTTTTTTGTGCTTGGTCGGACGGGGTCTTCAGCCCCAGAAG
>MDJU01000184.1:0-53469 GCA_001721665.1 Trichoderma pleuroti
TAGGAGGAGCGGAGCTAGAGCAGTAGCGGCAGAACTGCTCCGTCCGTAGCTCGACCCTTTGCATCCCTCTATCCCTCTATCTCTCTCCCTTTCGGTCCCAATGGGTCTCGACAGAGCATCAAACATGGGCTAAAGCACCTCTCCATTGCGGCAATCTGCCCTGAACACGGCCTGTTGTCACTTGGTCATTTGTGACACCTCGTTTTTTTTTTACGTCTCCACGCACTGACCGATCTTCCCGATGTCGTCTATGCAAAATGCGGTTGATTCTCACGCCTCGCGGGCCTCATGCAGTCAGTATGCAAGCCATGAGTTCATCGTGCCGCTTGATGGAATGCCCAGACCGTTCAAAACGCAAAGATTCCGACGTTGCATTAGGTGACAGTATTGAGCGTCGTAGAGACATGCAGAGGAGGCAATTTCTGGCCTACATAGGTACGCTTGGTTCCGCAGGGAATCTGCTACCACCCATCAGCGCAAGGGTCGACGAGTAACGCTGATACATGCACCGGTATGTATCAAAGAGCAAACTGTAATGTGAGACACGGGATGCTAGCCAGCCACTACCTGTTCTCGGCTGTCTCTCCCACGGTGCGGCTGACCCATATCCCTGGGCCGTCGTATTCACTAGCTGAGACAAGCAAAAAGCAAATCGGGACAGGCTTCCCTGTCCCATGAAGCCGGGTCATTTCTTTTGCCCTGAAGGATCGCAAAATATGACTGAAATCTTTTCATTTTCTTGTCTTTTTTTTTCTTTTTCTTCTCCTTCACTAGTCTGCGGCTGATTCATGGGGGGCTCTTGGAGAAACACTAGTTTTGTTTCCTCCTTGCTTGGAAACGATGTCCAATAGCATTTCCTTTCTCATGATTAGGGGTAGGCTTGTAAGTGAGAAAAAAAGCAAAGCCAAGACAGTTCGACTCTCGTTGGTGTAAGTCTTCCTACACTTTCCGAGAGCTGGCCAATAGCCTTGTGTGCCTGCTCTCTGCCATTGAAGCTACACTCCCTGCATAGCGCCATGATGAACGGCGATATAGTGATTGGATCTAAAGTTGCCTCGTAGTACGATAACCGCAATGGCCTTGTTTCAACGAAGCTCGCCTGACCCCCTTAATACCGAACAGGGTTCATGGGACGAATCACAACAAGCAAGCCTGGAGAGGGCGCAAAGCCTACAAGTGCCTCCTACGTGATTGCATCATGGACATGTCTCCGGCCTGGCCAGTCTCACGTCACAGCATCATACGTATAGTCTCGTGGCCAATGGATGTTTGACTTGGAAAAAAGAAAGGGCTTGCATTGACTTGATAGCCGCCGCATACGATACGAGTAGGGAAATGTTCAGCTCTCGGCAAGTAGCACACTAGCAAAGCCTCGTAGGATCATTGTGAAACATGGGATACACGGGCCATCAGACGAGCTTCAAAGGACGAGGTAAGAGACCGTATGAGCATCATGAACATATGGCCATGTTGTTGTCCTTACATACAAGACGCTCGTCGGCAACCGCGGCAGTTGGAAACCAACACCGTCGATACCTTGGTTGGATCTGCACAGTCCATCTCTGTATCCCTTGACGGATCTGCCGTGTAAACTGTGTTTTCCGATTGCCGTTAGCAGCGACATTGTGTCCCCGCTCCAAAGAGGTCCCATGATGGACTGCATGCAGCGCTCTAAGCCAAGTCACCAATGGTGTGGTCCGGTGGTCAACTTGAGAGAACAAGCGGTGTCAGGATGGAGGCGCTGAGGCAGCCAGTCGTTGGATGTTTACCAACAGCAGGACGTAGTTGTGAACTTATAACAAAAGAACACATACCTTCTAGTCATTGACACATTGAAATGAGGCGTAATAACGTTCACACCAGCACTCATTATGTGTTTTTGTTAGTGGTGTTGGCCCTCGATGTGCCAATGCCAAGTCTACGGCAAGGACAACATCACCTCACCGAATATGTACGGTGTCTTCCATATCTTTCCTAACCCGAAACAATCTGTGCTGCCTCGCCATTATCCCGTGACATTCCGGCTATGCATCTCAGCCCGCCATTGTATGGTACTTTTGCGGTGGGCGGCACCTCTTGGTGCAGCATGGACGGTAACATCAAAGTCCGGGAAGCCAAATCTGGTGCCCCTGCACATACACGTAGTATATGAGCCCCTCCCGCCGTTGCCGACACTTTCATTTGGAGACTCTGGCATAACACAAACCGAGCAAAGGCAACATATCACAACATAATGTATATAGTAGTAACAGCTGCCACGAATGCTCCGCACATGTATCGGACTTTAGCAAGAACCACCTTCGGACCATCATATATCGATCCCCACAAGCGCCAGATTCAGGCCCGTAAAACCCCCCCATCTAGCCTCGTTAGCACCGACACTACGGACATCCCCCAAGCCCTGATCTCAACCAAGGACCCAAATTCAACCGAATGCTTACGCCCACGTGATGACGCGCTCTGAAGGCGACGGTGCTGTCGATGAATCAAGCGTGTGCTTGCGCGTTGCTCGTAGTTATCCGAAGGGCGTTGACGTGCGTAAAAAGGGCGCTGTGGGATGCTTGTTGCCTAGCAGTTCATAGCAAATAATCACTTCCAGGTGAATGATCAAAAGCCCCGCTCCGGACTTTCAATATATAATAATGCTAGAGTTCACAATGCTCTCCTCTTTATGAAAACAATCTCGTTGAATACATAGGCAGACGAGCATAGCTTTGCGGCTCATCATGGTTCAAAAGATCACGCAAGAATACGCCAATCACGGCATGTCGCTGAAATGTGACATCTACACTCAAGACGACTACCCCAAGAGCAACCCCGTGTTTCTATACTTTCACCCTGGAGGGCTTGTCGACGGGAACCGTGATGTCATTGCGCCTTGGCTCGTACAGGTGAGAAGAAGTGAAAAAGCTCATCAAAACACTTCATTGAGCCTTTTCATTGACATGTAAGGTTGTAGGTGTGCGTCCAGCGGAAATGGCCTCTCATCTCTCCGAGTTATCGTCTTCTCCCCCAAGCAGGCGGACAAGGACTCCTACAAGACGCCACTGCTGCATACGAATTTGCGCAGAATTGGGACACTCCAGCTTCTTCCAAACGACGAGTGATTGTTGGAGGCGCCAGTGGAGGTTACTTCATGGCTTCTCTCATCGCTCACCACTGCCAACCCAAACCTCTCGCCCTCTTCTCCATCCAGGGCATCAACACCTTCCACCACCCCTTCTTCAATTCTTCCATCCAGACAGCCGGCGAAGAGATTTCCCATGCGTCAATGGAAAAGCACATTGCCGGTCCAATTCAAGTCGGCGAAATGCCTCTTGACGAGTCCACCTTTGTCCTAGACAAACTTACCCCCGACGGCGCAAAGAATCCATCATTCACGCCTCCCGTACCCGCTGAAAGATTATTAGTAGAGGATAATAGCTACCGAGGCATGCTCTACGACTACTACACCTTCAACAATTCCTTCCTCGGTATAGTCGGCTCCGTCGACCCCGGGTACCAATGGGCGAAACTTGCCACGTCCAAGGACCGAGTCGCACAGTGGCCCAAGACGATCATCTTCCACGGCAACGAGGATCCCGACGTAGAACTCAACGTGAGCGAGGATATGCGGGACTGCTTGGGCCAAGATAAAGTCACGTTGATTGTCGCCAATGGCCAGCCTCATTTATATGAGCTGGAGAAGTTTATCGAGGATCAAGCTCCCGGAATGGAGGCTGTGAGGGAGGCCGTAGCTCGGTTAGATGAGATTGTGGCCTCTGCGTAATTTGCGTTGGTCGGGCGTAGGTACCTACAATCCTCAGCTCGGACTCGAGACTCTTAATAAATATGTCATCTTCGTGGGGCCAAGGCAGTGTTGTAGGATTGAGGTGAACATCCAAGGTATGCCTGCACCTAGAAACAGGAGATACTACTACCATATGTTTATGGCATGGCTAACCCTATGGCTTTGGCCCTCTTAGGCGTAGGTATTCTAGCAAACATGTTGCCGTTGGGCGTGATTCGAACGCGTCTGAGTCGGCCAATCTTGCAGGCGCAGGCAAGGGCTTTCTCCTCAGCAAAGGGTTCCTCTTCGGCCTCGACTTTCAGCAAGGCGACGAGATACATTGCGATTACCAGTGTAGCAGTCAGTACACCATGTCTCTGGTGGCTACTGGCATCTTCCCCTCGCGAACTTTGTGCAGAGGTTCTATGGTACAGCACCTCTGACGCCAACGCAAGACTTCCAAACACCACCATACCTGACAGCTGAGCCGGTGGTAACAACTACCAATATCGACCCCAGCAAACCCTCCTTCTTAATCATGGCATCAGACGGCTTGTGGTATACCCTCTCCAACCAACAGGCCGTCGAACTGGTGGGGAAATGGCTGGAATCGCCTATAGCAGACAAGAGAAGCAAAAGCAACGGACTACCGCAGCCGACGTATGGGCCGTTTGACTTTGGTCAGTTCTGGCAAGGAGTGAGCTGGAAGTTTGTAGAGGGGAGAAGCATGATTCAAGATGACAACGTCGATGTGCACCTTGTGCGCAATGCCCTCGGTGGAAACCATCATGGGTTGATAGCAGGACGATTGGCCTTTAGCCCTCCGTCCTCCCGGCGTGTACGGGATGACATGACCCTACAGGTAGTTTTCTTCAACAATTGAATTAAAAGGAAATAGTCGGCAGTGCTGCTTTTCCCTTCGCATCTGCATGATCCCAATTTCTCCAATCACATCTACAGATTTCACAAGTATTCGGTTCTTTAATCAGGTTCATATCTTAATATCCGTGGTGTTTTTACATCTGATAACGACTGGCTGAGCAGAACAAAAGACTACTCTCGCTAGAAATCATTCATCTGCTCTTCTCGGCAACTCGATATGAAAACATCGCTCATGGCTATGGGAAATAACATAATCCAAATATGGAACAAAATGTTGTTGGATATGATTATGATTGTAAATTGCCTTCATTGGAGACAGTCTCTAGGGAAACTGATTGCGAGCCCTCGCGTCAGATGCCAACTACCAAAAGTCTCACAATTGGGTGATAATGAACCAGACTGATCCCATGTCAGCACTCACGCACACATTGTTGGGCTGAGAGAGTGTTGAGGCGAATGTTATTCGTAAATTCTAGTCAGCTATAAGAATGGCCTCTCCAACGAGGCCTGTCCCTACCCGCTTCCAATTTTCTTCCGGCATCATGTATGCTCTGAAGATGGATGATTAACTACAATGACAAAATACATAGTGAATAAGAAGAAAAGGCAAAAAAAAAAAAGAAAAGACCGTTTACATCACAATCCCTTCCCACAATTTAAAACACGACGTGGCATGCTTTTTTTCCCACTCCACATCCATTATTCTTTCCTCCTTTTATTCAACGCCTGTCACACACCTTCTCCCCGGACCATCGATCCACACAAACTTCATTCTGCCGTCCCATGTTGGTCCACAAGTGAGATGAAAAAATAGCAACGAGAGTTGCCTGGTCATTACGAAAGGTGTAGCTGGAGAGGTGTAGGGTTACATGAGAAAATGGTTTCGGTTTAAATATTCATTATGAAGACGTGGCTTTCTCAAGGCAGGCTTGAAGCTGTGTATGGAGAAATGTCTGGTTAGTTGACATGACGAGCCGTCTCAGGTACATATCAAGGGGAAAGACGAACCTGTTCGGGCATAATACCCTGGTTGCTCAAATATCGACACATGCTCTTGACCAGCTCGACTTGCTCCTCGGGGTTGAGGCTGGTGATGGCCGTCTCCAGGACGCTGCCAAGGGTGACTTTGTGGACCTCGATAAAGGTGTGGAAGTACATGTAGGCGAAGAAGCCCATGATGAACTGGCAGTCCATACGGTCCGTCATGCCGCCGTGTCCCGGGATGGAGTCGCCAAAGTCCTTAATCTTAAAGGTACGCTTGAGACCAGAAGCGAAGAAGCCGCCGAAAGGAGCAATGAGAGACGCAAAGGTGGCCAGGGCCAGGGCGTGCAGCTGCATCGGCGCAAACGTGAGAGAGAAGTTTGTGTTTGGGGGGAGGAAGAAGAACTGCGGGAGCTTGTAGGTGCGGGGGAGGAAAGACGGGGTTTACGTCGCACTTGAGTCCAGTAAAGACATTGGCGCCAAGGTCCTGTGGGTTGGATTGATGTGAGCATTAGACAATCGAATTGGTAAGGGGAAGGGGGGCTACTTGGTTGACTTACGTTGACAGGGCAAATGAAGTACTTGGAGCGCATCAAGATGTTGACGAGCAAAAAGGAGAAGAGAATGGTCATGATCCATGCGCCGACAAATCCTTCGACCGTCTTCTTTGGCGAAAGCTTGATGAGCTGCGTGCGGCCAAAGGCAATACCGCAGATGTAAGCAAAGATGTCGTTGGTGATGACCAGAGCCGCAGGCAGGAAAAACCAAATCATTCCCTCAAAGATGTTGTTCATGACAAAGTGAGCCTGGACAACGATGAGATATAGAGCCATGTGAGTCCAAGCAAAGTTGGTAAACTGGAACTTGTAGTGTCCGGCCTGAAGCGAAGCGACAAAGTAGACGAATCCTGGGCCGGCGTTAGAAGAACCCGTAAGGTGTTTTTGATGCAAAGAAGGAGGAATTTCTTACCAAAGACGTAGAGCACAAAGCTGATGAAGCGGTGATGAGTAGCCAAAGGCAAAAGAACCTTGTCTACGAGCACAATGTGCTTAAAGTAGTAGATGACGCTCTCGCCATACAGGAAATACATGGTGGAGGCTAAAAAGTACCAATTCAAGCTCTTGGTGGAGCGCAGCGATCTGGCACGGCTGGGAACATTGGCGATGGCAATGACTTCCTTGAAAGAAATGATTTGCACAGCGGTGACAATGGCGATCATGTAAATGTGCCCCATGAAGAGCGCGCCGAAGAAGCCAGATATCATGACAAACGTCCAGAACGTCCGCGTCCAGAAGTTGGCCTTTTTCTTTTCATACTCGGCCTGCTTCTCGGCGGCAGTCGCGGGTTTCTGTTTTGTCGCATCATGTTAATTCCCGTTTCCCCCCTCGCCCTCGAGACAAGCGACAACTAGGTGCGAAAGAGAATGGCAATGAGAGCTCACCTCTTGTACAGCCGCCAGCTTGGCTTGCGTCTGTGACCTGGTTCTTGTTGGGGACCCCTCTTCGCTCCTGTCGCTGAAGCTGGACCGGCGGCCCTCGGAGCCGCTGAGCTGGCCATTTGCATTCTTGAACGGGGACTTGCCCCCTCTCTTTGATCTGGCCATGGCGAGTCTGGATAGGTGGAGTGGTAGGACAGGGCGGGAGTCGCGATTCAACGGGTTGCTCGGAGGAGGATCGTCGATGGTAGGAGCTTCGGCGGGCTGCGCTGCGGTGCCCGAGTTAGTCCAGCGCACAGTCGCCGTCTTGGACAGCCGGTTCTCCTCACCTTATATACTCGACATTCCCGGCGGCGGCGGAGGGCGATTTAATGTCGAGGTGGCCTTGCCCGATGGTGATGTGGGAAACCAGAAGCTACGTGGAGCTGACGAGTTTTGGTATCCCCATTATTACCGTGCTGCTGGCGTGCGCCTGTAAATGCCTGGGGCTTGGCGCTAGCGGGCTGCTGGGATTGCTGAGGCTTTGGGCTAGGCGAGAGTTTCACTGAAACCAGCGCTGGATCTTCAAAAACTCTCCATGGGCGGAGCTGTCCAACAAGTGTCCATTAGGTACATGTGATGGCAGGATGCGCGGAAACTACCAAGGTTTTCAAACTTTTGTCTACCTACAGTGTTATCTTCTATCTTGTATCTAGTAGCTGCTACTTCTTCTGCTACTATCTGTTACGAGAACCTTGAAGCCATCTCGTCCCTGTAGGAGGTCGCCAATGTTGGGTAATTTAATAACAAGGATGCGGCATGCTCAAATTAATGTCGGGGTCCTGCGACTCCCCGTGCGTCATGACCGCATTCGCTTGGGCTCCCCGCAAACGCATGTGACGGTCATTTTGTGCACCTCTTCCTACCTGGCCTCGACAACTTACGATGATGCTGTTTGCTATGCACAACACAGGTAACGGAATGGACAATCAGAATAAAAAATATCGTTTATTCACAGACAACCATAAGATTTATTTGGAGGCGTCAAATAACCTCAATCATCGCCCTGAGAGGCAGCCTGCAATGCATAATTCCGCGCGTGGCCAACGAAAAAGCCGTCTCTAAGCAGGGACGACGTCATGCGACATGATGCGTAGATCAGGGCTAAGGAGTTGCACCGCCTCTTCCGCTCATGTTTGCTAAGCCTTGAATCCAGGGCATGGCGCTGCATGCCGTGCTGCAAATTATGCTCGCAATTGGCTATTCGTTTCGGCACTTCATGACGTATGCTTCGTATCAATGAAGCAAATTTCATTTCTAGTCCCGGCAAATAGTATTGCGCCCGAACTAGGTACGCTACGGCGGACAACCAATCTCTACCAAACAAGTCTTCAGCCACACTGTAAAGATTCAGCCACACAAAGCAAGGACTTGGAGGGGAAAAAACGTGACTTCGTGTCGCGTCGATTCGCCCGGCATGTGAATAATCGTGGGGAAGCTGGACCGCGCACCAGCTTCTGGTTCTTTTTTTTGTCCCGCCATGACTGCATAAGCAAAGCAAGCAATAGCCGTGCCAAGTCCGCCGCTCGTAGCCGCCTGGAGCCATGAAGCAGATGGATTGACGATCCACGAATGATGGATCTCGACGAGTTTTCCGACGATGGCTTTGACGATCTCACCGACAATGTGCTCCAAGAGCTCGAGAATCACGCCCTCCAGTCCACCCAGGCCCGGCCTCAGCATGCCTTGACGCAGCAGTTCGACTACGCCTGGGAGCAGGAGGATGACGACCTGGACACCACCGAGGTGACCAACGATGCCGGGCTTCCTGTTGGCCGGCCCATTGTCGACAAGACATTGCGACAGCAGCCGCAGCAGAAGCAACAGCAGAGACCTCCCGTGCCCAATCCTCGATGGAACCCCGCGATCGACTCGGCCGCCGCCAGGCCCGGGGCTCCTCTTGCGGAGCGGACTCGAATGGCCAATGTCCGGCCGTTGAACCAGCCCTTTATGAGCTCTCAGCGATTCCCGGATTCCTCGCAGAGTACTAGTCGGCCTCAGACAGCACAGCTTGCTGCTCTGCCAATGCTTCGTCAAGGGCAGTCGGGGACCATGGTGACGGCGCTCCAGAAAAGAATTCGCGTCTTGGAAGCAGAGCTCAATGCCGCTCGTGGCGAAGCCTCCATCCTCCGTTCAAATTCGACAAAGGCGCAGCACAACTACGACGAGCAGATTACACGCCTACGGAAGCTGAATGCCGAGCAATTGAGCAAGCAGGAGAAGGCAATGGAGGCAGCCCTGGCAGCCGAGAAGCATGCCAATGTGGAACTTCAGTTCATGCAACGCGATATGAAGGAGGCCAACGACGAGCTCGGAAAAAGGAGCCCAATGCCAACAACACGGCGACGCCAAAGAAGGCCGCCAAAACATGGGGGTTTGCCGATGGCTTCGATGAGATGGACATCGCCCCAAGCCCAAGCAAGGGCCAAGGGAGAGGTAAGACGGCTGGATCCGTTGCTGCCAATATTGGAGAGCGGACGCCGAGCAAGGGGAAGCGAAAGCGCCAGATATCCGAGTCGCCGATGAAGGCGCTTGATATACACACGGGCGACGCCGAGATGAGCGAAGCAAAACCCATCTTTCAGCCAGCATTGCAGCAGCCCGTCATCATTGCCGCGCCCACAGTTCCTTTTGATGTACGCAATTACTCACCAACTCAGCTCCCGATTGTTTATATGCTGATTGAAATTGTTAGTTTTTGCAAGTTGTGCTTGATCACGGCTTTGCTCAAGGCCAGCCCCCCACCTTTGACATACTCTCTCGCATCTCATTCCCTTCCGATCCAACCATTTCATTCTCAACCCTCATTTTTGAAAGACTCCCTCTGATGGGAAATCCCTATCAGCCAATGCAGCTCCTGGTCGATTTTGCTGAGCAAATCATCATCCTATGGACGCGGTGCTTTGAAGAGCAATTTTGGGAACCCATCAAATACCTTGTGTCGCTCATCTCCTTCACGTTTCAGCTCCACACCTCGTCTGTTGCACCCCTCATCATCTCCAGGCTTGTGCCCGTGGCACAAACAACAATATTCACCGTTGCAGAAGGACTTTCACGTCTTTCGGATGGCACGGCAGCCAACAATGACGAGCATGCCATTTTGGAACAGCAAATCGACACAACTCATATTCTCTCGCTGCTATACACTGCGTCTTTGGCCTGCGCCACGATACCTACCGAGACTGAGGATGGCGCCAGATACACTTCTGCTGCATTTTGGAAACTCATTTCTCTCGACTTTACTCTTCTTCTTTTGATGCCAAAACAGAAAACGGTGGATATCATCGGAATGCTTGACTTGCTAGCCACCTCTTCGCTACCCGATTCCATCGGCCCAATATCTGATGAGAAAGATGCGGTATCCGTGGCGCGAGCCGTCATCGAGCGAGTATCTGCTAAGCTGATGGAACATCCCCGCGCCACGACTACCCCGGCGCAAAAAAGGAGTGTGCGGCTTGCTGCTCTTCGAACGCTGGTTACTTTTGCAAGACATGAATTTGGTGCCAAGCAGCTGGCATCTCACGACAACGCCCTTCCGCGTCTGGTAGCCTGCTTGAGTACATCCATCGACGAACTCTACGACCAACCCATTCCACCCAGCATTCTCCCTCCCCTTCCAGATGTCATGACATCTTCATCGCTAAGATTCGCCGAATCTACGACCTCGGCCGAACTCCACCGCATAATCTCCCAGTGTGTGACTCTGATCCACACCTTGGCCACGGACCCGTGGACGTCCAACTTGGCTGACATTACTCGAAAACTATCGCTTTCGCATGGCGGAAGTCAACGCTATCTAATTGCACTTGGGAGATTGACTTTTGCAGAAGAGGACCTTGTCATGGAGGCGGGGATTGAGGGAGAGATTGTCGAAGCGGCCCACGAGCTTTTGGAAATGGCTGTGACGCCGGATGAAGGAGAGATTGTGAGTGAAGCTTTTGGGGCGTAGGTTCTCATGAATGTGGCTTTTTTAAGCATTGATTTGAGGTCTTTTTTTTTTTCCTTTGGAGCTATGAATTGTGTACTGTAGATAGATTTTCTATACATGTCCTGGGTGGGTATTTGTGGCTTAGAAGCACCCTCGTGTGCTTGGTGTTCTGGGTAAAGGGGGGATACTTTATGGATAGCTCTGAATTACAATTGTCAAAATGATATCATCTTCAAAGTCAATGGTTCTAGAAACATGGCCATGCTTCACATAGGTACCTATAGTCAGAGACAATAACAGGTGAAGTGATGCTAGCAGATTAGGTACGCTTAAGTAGGGGCCTACGTTAGGATATAGAGTACTGGCTTTGGACCTGTTAGTATGGCTGACGAGGGTGAGTAAACAAACGTAGCTTCTCATTTGCTATAGAGAGTGTTATCCAGCCATATGCCGCCCAGTATCAACCACTTTCGGTTGTCAGGCATCATTAATTCTTCATCTTTCTCGCTGCAGATCTCGAAGCACTTGCGCATTCAGGTACTTTGGTAGTTGTACCTACAAGCCAGGTCTCGTGACCAACCCCGAGGTGTTCCTGCCATTTTGCTCCTGCCAGCTGCTGAAATCTGCAACTCTAGGCAACCATCGTCCTTCTGCCTGGCTTCACTTCATTTTTTTCTCCCACAAGGTCATTCAGCGGTTAAGGCTACCATTTCCTTGACTCCTCTTCTCCTCGGATGGATTTTATTTCTCCTTTTCCTTTCCGCTTCTCCTTTTGTCATCATCTTGTAGTCGTAACTGGACTGACACTGATAGATTCACAGGCGTAGTTTTTTTCACTGGCATCATCGTCAAGTCCCGATGGAAGCAGCCTGATCGCACCCTTCGAGATGGAGCGGCAGATCATACGCACTGATGTAAAGACAGGAACCGCAGTTCTGATAACGGCAAGCATCGCCGCCGCGACAGCGAGAGCAGATATCGTCGTTGAGGCAGCACCAGCATCAGCGGCACCATAACGACATCTAGGACTTCGACACTACACGGTTACTTCAGAGCTGGCAGTATGCAATCTCTGTGTTTTCAGGTTATTTTCAGTGTGCCTTTATCCGGTATGTTCCTCAGGTATCTGCTCCTATCACAGCCTTTTTTGATCTTTTGTTATGAAGGGAGAGTTACTGGGCTATCATTCTGTAAATATGGCTAAAAATCGACTTTTAGGTCAGCTTACGGATGGGGCCGTGTCCCAACAACGAGGAAATCTTGTTTCCAGGCCGTGCGATGGGCTTGTCAATCTTCCTACTCTTCATTCACTGCAGTTAAGCATGAGGATGAGGATGGAAATTAGTATCAATATGCGATGCGAAGTCAGCCAATGGTTGCTTGCCAAACATTGCAACACTGCGACCTTGAAAGCAATCTGTGAGCCATAGAGGCCAAGCTGGCTTTGCAGCTGTGATCAGGTTATTGGCGGTCGGAGCCAAGAGACAGAATGGTCACAAGAATAGACAAGAACGCGGCCGGACAGCGGGCCCTTGAGGTTTTGAAGGTAGCCCACGAAGCTACGGGGATGCCAGTATGGAAGGTGACCGAAGCTGGGCAACACAAGCGCGCGAAGTACATGTGGCAGAAGACAGGTGCGTCAGGGCGACCAAAGGTAGGTGCCAAAGACGTCTTGAGACACAAACCAGAGAATTCGAAGCCAAGTTGAAACCCTTTTGCAGTTATTCTGAGATTCGGTCACTCCAAGAGGAACGCAAACCGAGAAGGGGATCTTTAGCCGGTCCCAACCAAAACGGCAGTGCCTACGAAAAGCTTGCCCGCATGGATGAAGGGCTAGGAGTCGAAGCTGACGGTCTGGATGACGACGGCAATGACACTGATCCCGATGAGGCATGGGGTTTCAAGGAGCGTAAGCAGACAACTTCGCCCACGATCTTGAATGCCCCGCCTTCAGAACCACCTTCCCGTATCTTCGCTAAAACATCAAGAACGAAGAATGGTCATGTTGACAGGCGGTGGTCCTGGCTCTCGGCGCAATGGTGATGTTTGTATATCATCACGCAAAGTAAGACAAGGAATCTGGCCTTACGAAGCACAAGTATATTCACGGAGATGAAACGACATGCGTCCTATATGATGCGTACCACATTACTGAAGCCGGTGCAGAAAGCCGAGGGACCTTTGGCGCGCGTGGCGATTGAATGCAAGCATGTGGATGTTTGTCAGTGAAAATACCGTTTATCTTCCATGGGCTCCTTTTATAGGAGATAGCCAGGGGTTTGACGGGTTCCCGATGGTTTTCGGGACTCCGGTCTCATCTTCCATGGGCTCCTCTCGTAGGAGATAGCCAGGTGGTCGATGACAAAGGCTCCTTTTGTAGGAGGGTTCCCGATGGTTTTCGGGATGATTTTTTTTTTCATTACTTTCTCGGCTTGCTGAGAAGGTGAAGAAGAAATATTTCTATTTCACCATCAGAGAAGCCGGTTATTCAATGGGCAATACGCGAAGATTGGTTGCCATTTGTTACGTCACAATATGGCTGCTTCCCATACAATCGAATAGCAAGGACCATATCTGCACTAATATAGACAACTGCATAGCCAACGGTATAGATCATTATAGTCCAAGAAATTCCGACAAGATAAGATTCGGCGAATAATGGAGATGTATACGGAGTAGGTATGGGGTAGAGTAAGCAAACGTTGAGCGAACAGAAAGCATCTGCCCCTCCAGAGATGATGACACGAGCGCTCATATCCGGGCATCTCGCGTTTTCGTCAACGGATCTCGCCTCTCCGGCGGCAAATATCAAAACATCACGTACGCAGGTGTTCCGAGGTATAGCTGAAAGTTCATAAGCTTCCCCGCAAAGTTTGACCCCGTGAAGCAATCCCGAGTCAATGCTTCCAGGCTGTGGAATTGCCAGAGCTCGGCCCAACTTATGTAAGCTGCCGGTTGCCTCGGCTCAACCCCACAGACCCCGGCCGGCGACCATCCATAAAGCTCGTGGATCCCCAGATTGTCTGCAAGGGGCGATTTGATTGCTGCAAAGTGATACCATCTCTACGTCGAATTGCCTCTTGGATCTTGCGGATACGATACGATACACCACATCACATCATGGCTGTTGAACGAATTGGCTCCATCATCAAGCACCTGGCCCCCGGGTCATCGCTGAACAACATGTAAGGAACCGGCTCTGACGCGCTTGGGGACTCCTTCACATGCTGACACACCATTCGTCCTGTAGCCAGTCCAAGAACCCCGACGACATCGTCATTACCTATGCCGCTCGAACACCGCTCACCAAGGGCGGCAAGGGCGGCTTCAAGGACACCAGCCTAGAGTACATGGTCTATGCTCTGCTGGAGAAGGTTCGCGAGAGGAGCGGTGTTGACCCTGCTCTCATTGAGGACATTTGCCTCGGCAACGTATGTCACCGTCCTAGATTGATGAGATCCAGCCATGTATCGAATTAAGGCAGCCCGCTAACAATTGTCTCTCGCAGGTGACGGATGCCCAAGCCGCCTACAAGGTCCGCACTGCTGCGCTCGCTGCCGGCTTCCCCAACACCGCCGGTGCCAGCTCCGTCAACCGCTTCTGCTCCTCCGGTCTCAAGGCCATTGCTGACATTGCCCACTCCATCTCCAATGATTCCATCTCTGTGGGCATTGCCATGGGCGCCGAGAGCATGTCGCACGGCCGCCCTACCGATGAGTTTGATGAGGTCGTGTTGAAGAAGAGCCAGGAGGCCGACGACGCCGTTCAGCCCATGGGCTGGACCAGCGAGAACGTCAGCAAGGACTTTGGCATTGACCGAGTCACCATGGACAAGTACGCTGCGGAGAGTTTCCAGCGAGCCGAGAAGGCCCAGAAGGCCGGCTTGTTCGACGACGAGATTGTCCCCATCACCACACAGGTCAAGGACAAGAACGGCGAGCTGAAGCAGGTGACGCTGACCCAGGACGAGGGCATCCGTCCCGGCACCACCGCCGAGGGCCTAGCCAAGATCCGTGCTGCTTTCCCTCAGTGGGGACCTACCACTACCGGTGGTAACGCCTCCCAGATCACCGACGGTGCCGCCGCCGTTGTCCTGATGAAGCGATCAACCGCCGTCAAGCTGGGTCTGCCCATCATGGCCAAGTACGTTGGCTCCACCGTCGCCGGTGTCGCTCCCCGCACTCATGGGCATCGGCCCCAGCATCGCCATCCCCAAGCTCCTCTCCATCTACAACATCAACCTCAACGACATTGACGTCGTCGAGGTCAACGAGGCCTTTGCCTCCATGGCCGTCTACTGCCGCGACAAGCTCAGCTTGGACTGGTCCAAGATGAACCCCAAGGGAGGTGCCATCGCTCTGGGCCACCCTCTGGGAGCCACGGGTGCCCGACAGGTCGTGACTGGTCTGAGCGAGCTGCGGAGGACCAAGAAGAAGCTGCTGCTGACGAGCATGTGCATTGGTACCGGCCAGGGCATGGCTGGTCTGTTTGTCAACGAGCAGGTGTAAAAAAAATTAGAGGGATGAGATGGGATATGGATCATTGATAATAGGGTCATGTATAGCTAGCTACCTACTAGATGTCTCCTTTTGTGTGTATGTACTACCTATGAAATACTAGCGATTTACTTTTTTTATTACTTTTTGAAGACTTAAGCTCGTAGACTACTTGTCTTTTGCTTTTGATTTCTTTCGAATGGCAATGTGTGACTTGAGCGCGGATCTCGGCAATGCAGTGTCTCGGCCGTGAGATTGATGGAATGTGGCTGGAATTGGACGTGGTGCTACCCTGCAAAACAAGTACAACAACGCGGTGAGTGCGTGAGGCATGTGGGCAGGATGAAATTGACGCGCTGTTACGATACTGGTTTTTTTTTTTTTTTTTTACTTTTGGGGTTTCTCTTTGTGTATTCTATTCGTAGTTTTTAAGGTACCTATTGGGTCTTGTGTTCCTTGACATGGACAACTGTGTAAACACTCTGCTCTCCCTCCAATAATAAAGTGCATACAGATTTACGTGTCTCTTATCTTATCAATCATCTCTGAACCAACACTTTGACACTTTGGTTGGCAGTTTGATAGGTACACATGTACATATACTTTGACAACACCTCATGTCCTTGTTCTTCAAAAGGATCAACACCTGAAACCCTGTCCAAAGACATCACGCTCACCGAGACCGGCAGCAAACAATGCAGCCCGTCCCGCGGCCACCTGTTCGATAGTGTCCAGGTGCGCATCCTGTTAGTCAATCGCCGGCCTCTCATTGGTGTCGACTCGGGCCTGGGCGGTCTGGCCCTGCACGTTGAGGCGCTGCCTCGCCGCGTTCGCCCCCCCAAACTTCCAGTGGAGCGGTGCCCTGTGGAGAAGCGCCTTCAGCGCTGTGTCGCGCTGTTGTGCCCGCCCTATCCCCGCTGATGTCACCCGCGGCTTCGGCTTGGGAAACCGCCTGGTCCATTCTGCCTGTATTGCATTGCGCTGCAATTTTTTCGGTCGCCAAGACTCCATTCCTTTGTTCGCAGCTACAATTCTCCCTCCCCTTCTCTTCCCTCCGGACACTCTTTGTCACTTGGAAGCATCCGGCCGTCGGCGGCTGGGAAGAAGCGACGGGACAAGCAGCACCGCCTTGCTCGGCTTCGGCTTGTATGGAATCCTTTGGCAACGACTCGATCTTCCGCTAGTTACTGTTTCGAAGCGGTGGGTTGGGAGCGCTGGCCCTCGACTGGACAGGTCGTCTTAAACACCACGGAAAGCTCTCCAAAGCCCACAGCGTTGGCAGAGAAGCACCTAGAAACCGAGATCCCGAATGCACGATACGATTCCGAGCTCTACGACCCCGATTGTGTGAAAAATGTCGGGCCCTCCGCCGCTGAACCGCGCGGACTCGTCCAAAGATCACCGCCCTCTGCAACCAAGCACTCTTCGACAAAGCCATACTCCTCCTAGCCGGCCGGGGAGCGGCGACAGCCAGAGCAGCGACATGTATCCGTCCATCACGGCTATTGGCGACTCGTTTGCCAGCGAATCGATGCCCTTGATACTGGACGACCGGTTAGGGCC
Source organism: Trichoderma pleuroti (assembly GCA_001721665.1). NCBI lineage: Eukaryota > Fungi > Ascomycota > Sordariomycetes > Hypocreales > Hypocreaceae > Trichoderma > Trichoderma pleuroti. The sequence goes on from MDJU01000184.1 coordinate 17,094, forward strand.
CCGCAGCCATGGCACCTTTGACCCTCAATCTTCTTCGCCCCCCAATGGCCTCTTTGGCGGAAGCACCGACGACGACGAGAGCGAAACGCAGGATCACGGGTCAAACGGCGGCTTCTTCTCGTCGCTGTCAGGGAGTGATGACTGGAAGAGGTGGCTTTCAAGGAGGATGCGAACGACCAAGATGGGTCACAGCAGCGAGCTTGCTGAGCAGGCTGGTTTTCGAGATACCCCCTTCATGTGAGCTTGTTTCCTACCGGCGTCTTGCCATTATTGTCGAGACATAATGATCGCCTAGACTGACTCGACGGACAGGTATCTGGCATACTACATCCCGTGTCTGAATTGGATCCAACAGTACAAGCTGTCATACCTCCAGGGCGACTTCATTGCCGCCGTCACCATGGCCTCGTTTTACCTCCCAATGGCACTCTCGCTTGCGGCCAACCTGGCGCACGTTCCGCCCATCTTTGGTCTCTACGGCTTCATCTTCAATCCCTTTGTATATGCGTTACTCGGATCCTCTCCGCAAATGGTTATCGGCCCCGAGGCAGCTGGATCTCTTCTCGTGGGCACAGTGGTGAAATCGGGGGTCGATTCCGGAGGTGAAGGTTCAGAGGACAACGACATTCTGCATGCCCAGATTTGCGGCGTGGTTGGCGGTATGGCTGGCGCCATGGTCCTGATTGCGGGACTGGCCAGGCTGGGTTTCCTGGACAGCGTTTTGAGCAGGCCCTTCTTGAGGGGCTTCATCTCTGCCATCGGATTTGTTATTGCAGTGGACCAGCTGATCCCCGAGCTCGGCCTTGCTGCCCTTGCGGAAGAGGAGGGCGTAAATCACGGAAGCAGCGTCGACAAGATTGGATTCATTGTCAAGAATGTTGGCGAGACCCACAAGCTGACCTTTGCTGTTGCGGGTGTTAGTTTCGTGATTATTATGATCTTCCGGTAAGTTGGAGAGAAGCAGTCTTGGCGAGTGGGCAGGGTCAATGAATCGCTAACGCCTTCACTCATTGTAGCGAACTAAAGCGTCGTTTGGAGAGGAGGTTTCCTGGAGTTGCCTTCTTCCCTGATCGATTCCTCGTCGTTGTCGTTTCGGCTATCCTGTGCTGGCACCTTGACTGGGAAGACAAGGGAGTCGAGGTTCTGGGATCTGTCAAGGCCGCCTCCGGAGGCATCTTTGAATTCCGATGGCCATTTCAGCTCGCGCATATGAAGCATATTCGCTCGTCCATGTCAACTTCGTTTCTCATTGCGCTCCTCGGCTTTTTTGAGTCGTCGGTTGCGGCTAAGAGTCTGGGCGGTAGCTCGATCCCTGGCATCGAACTCAGTGCGAACCGAGAGATGATTGCCCTGGGAACGGCCAATCTCGTTGGCTCCATGTTCATGGCACTGCCCTCATTTGGCGGCTATGGACGAAGCAAGGTGAACAAGACGACTGGTGCAAAGACTCCGATGAGCTCCGTGTTCCTCAGTCTGCTGTCGTTGCTATCCGTCTTGTTTCTGCTGCCGTATTTCTATTTCCTGCCGGTAAGTAAACAGCCCTACAGCCCTGATGGACATTTCATCGCATCACAGCAGGCTAATGAAACGCACCTCGCAGAAACCCGTTCTTTCGTCAATGATCTCCGTCGTTGCATGGTCGCTGATAGAAGAGGCTCCTCACGATATTTCATTCTTCCTTAGGATTCGGGGCTGGACCGAGCTGGGCCTCATGGCAGCCATCTTCCTCTCCACCATCTTTTACTCCCTGACCCTGGGTATGGCTCTGGGCGTAGGAATCTCCCTGCTCCTGGTTATCAAGCACAGCACTCGTCCCCGCATCCAGATCCTGGGTCGCGTTCCCGGCACCAACCGATACGAGAACCCGGAATCCCTCGACTCCAGAATCGAGTTTATCGAGGGATGCCTCATAGTCAAGATTCCAGAGCCCCTGACTTTTGCCAACACCGGCGAGCTCAAGGCACGCCTTCGGAGATTGGAGTTTTACGGCACATCGCGAGCGCACCCCGCCCTGCCGCGCATTCGCAGCCACGATTCAAACCGCAACATCATCTTCGACATCCATGGCGTGACTTCCATGGATGGATCTGGCACGCAGGTGCTCGAGGAAATCGTGCGGGAGTACCGCGAGAGGGGCGTACGGGTCTTTTTCGCCCGCGCACCGCACCACCGGGATCACCCTGTGTGGCAGCTCATGGACAAGAGCGGCATCGTCGAATTGTGTGGCGAGAGGCATTTTGTTAATGACGTCGATGCCGCACTGCGACTGACCGAATATGAAGACAGCGTGATGACGCAGTGAAGACGACGGCCACCGCGTGGTTCGAATGAAGATTTTTGGATGAAGCTACGAGGCTATGCATATCAGCGAATTCTCTGTTTCTTCCCTTTTTTTTGTTCTGTTTTTCTCTCTCTCTTTCTATTCCTTCTTTTCTTTTTTTTGCTTTTACACAGCGGTCATGCATGTATAAACCTAGACCTTGCAGCGTGAGAGGGATTATGTATTTGATACGGTAGCAGCTATTTTCAAAGATATCCAGGTGTTTGCTTATTATGTACTCTTCCAGTTCGGGTACCTATCGTAGCGGAATATGTCTCCTTTTTATGTTGTCTCTACTTTCTTCGTGTGTTTGTAATGTCTGATTAGGCTTCATAAGTGTTTATTCCCAAGGGTAAACTACCCGTGTCAGAAGAACATACCCTGTACTTGACCAGCAATAGTCAACAAATAGCATACCTCTGCTTTGCTTGGAACGAAATCGGGACCAAATATTAAAGTTTTTCATCTTGTTTCACAATGTTAGGTTACGAGGTATTTCATAGTTATCATCCTTCCATGCCAATATGAGAAACAAAATTTGTTCATGGGGGACAATGGGGTTTATTGTGATATAGGTCTACCATTAGAAAGGAGCTAGTCTTATCATCTTTCCTCTTGCTAATATGCGCAGGATTTTGTAAGTGGCGTCGAGTGTTGTTCGTTAGATGCAGTCACTCTTTGTTTCTTACTAGATGACTTTACAGGAACGGTCTCGAGACTTGATTCTCTGTGTAGCCTTCGAAAGATGCGTCTACCTTGGGCTGTGCTTTCCATAATTGTGGCACAGTTTCCTTAATAAGCCGCTTGATTATGACATACTGATATATGGATGTATGAGTAGGCCTGTGTATGAGACTACAAGAGAGTTGTTTTTGACACGGCTAAAGTCAATTTGTTAATAGAGCATCGTATTGCACACGTCATCATCCAAGTTCTGACTACGATAATTCTCTTTCTGAGGTTCGGAAGACTGAAAGAATTCAAGTCATTGCTTCGAGATGAGCATAGCCCTGTTTTTTTTGACGAGATGCTCAGAGGAAGCTGTGATGTCAGCGCTCTTGAATGGGTGTTCTTTACAATGTTTGGATCTGCATGGAGATGATGCGTCAAAAATGCCAACAGACGAGAAACAATACCGCAGGGTATTTCGAATATCCGTAGAGATGCGTAGGATGCCTTTTTCGTGTTTCCCCCGCATGGCTCCCCGACACACAGGGAATCACTGTGAGAAGCTTGCCAAAGACTCATATCATGAATCTATCGGGGGGCCACAGGCAAAAGAAATCCGATCAAATTGCGGCAACCATGGTATTGATTGATCATGATCTCGATGAGTTGCATCTGATCAACACCCCATTTCAAAGAGTCAACGAATAGGCGACATGGGATGCATTAGGAAAGTTGGAGTCACGCACATCACAATGCAGTGACTGCTTTTGCCATGGATGGCCCGTAAGCTACGGGTTCCATTAGGCCGGCTCACACGGGCATTTGACAAAGTCCGCGGGACCGTTGCGGTGATGCGAGAAAGTTCTGGTTGGAGTCGCCGCGAATGGTAAGGACCTTTGTTTTCACAAGTCGGAATCGGACGGAGGATGTGTCATAATATCGGCGGAGGAGGAAATTTTGGTTAGTGGACGTTGGATGGTTCTCGATTATGGGTTTCTTTTGGAATGTAGGATTTAAGAGCAGCGGCTCAGCGCTTGTACTCTCTTCTTCGTGGTATCAGCTTTATTAGTCAATATTTGAGCGTCTGAAATAACAGCTCGATAACATTTATTGTCACAGACAATAATAGGTATAGGTTTTGTATGTAATTTCAGACATTGGAAAGATGTAGAGAGACTACATGAACGTAGAGATACTGGAAGAGGGTAATATGCTAGGAGGAAACACGTCGACTAGAAGATAACTGCCACATTACGTACGAGTACCTAATGTATTAAAGTAACTTCTTTCTCTGCATCGGATAGGCACGTAACTGTTGCTAAAGTGCTTGATATTAATTAGCACATCTCATTTGTGTTGATAGTATCCTGTTTGATTGCTGAAGAGATGATTACCCTCGCAGCAATCATGCAGATAAAAGGAGTGTCCATCAAGAGGACCCCTTAAGTGGCAACCCTAAGCTTATTGTTTTCTAGTCCAAGGCATTAGGTGCTCTGCTGGGAACATTTGAACAAGAGGATCCGTACCCACACCCCTAGTATACGAATAGTAAGTAGTAGACAGAAGAGTAGCAGCGGTGACGGGGAAGGACGGACTTTGCGGCATACGCAGTACAAAAATATGCAGTTTAAAAATACGCAAGGAAAAGCAGTCTTACCTTGTTTGAACAAGTCAAGGTTAGTTGGTGTTGCCTTTCTTGTTGCTTTGGGATAGCTGGGTGGCCGGGGGATGAAGGGTGTGTGTCTGCATGAGGCATGTGAGAGCCAAGTCTGCATTTTGACAGAGGCTGGTGCCAAGTCGGAGGCTGATGCCAAGTCGGAGGTTTTTTGAAAAATCCATCAGGCTATTGAACGGTGATTCCTGTACAAGTCTACGTAGTTGGTTCACTTGGAGATATGGAATCGTCCTATGATAGGCTCTTTGTGGGATGAAGGAATGGTGTAGATGGTCTGTTGAATGATGTGTGGAATCACAAGGGTTGGAAATCAGGCTCACGGCTCGAACTAGAAGTGAGAAATTGTCATCACATCATTTCCTCAGACCGGGGTAGAAGGGCGTGTTGGGCAGATCCCGGAGGATAGCCATGTGTCCTGCGGAGGATTATCCGATGTGGTAATGAGGTAGCATGAAGCCTCGGCAGGATAGCCGTATGGATTTTGCGGCTGATCCAACAGCAAGCATGAAGCCGACGGTAGGTTGTCTGATGTTGGTCCTACTCCCTATGCTACCGTAGTAATGGTCAGATGGATGTTGGACATGGAGACGGGCATTCCTCTCTACCAGGAGCATTTCCACGAAAAGAAGCATGGATCAAGACTTGCCTACCCTCTTCGGTGGTATCTCTCCCGGACCAGTATCCACAAACGATGCTACAGGCCACATGGCATGCAAGCGCTATCTTACCTATATATGCACACCCGATAGCAAGGATTGCCCCAAATTGGGGGTCAGGCTTGTCCCTTGGAGGATTTCAAGGCATGGGCCCTGTCCAAGATGCCAATAAAGTGAGCGCTTTTATTGGTGATGGCAGCCCAGACAAGTAAGCCGATGTACTCCAAGTAAGAGAGGGTGTCTCATTGCCTCTACTAGCTGATGTGAGCTTCATGTCTAGGAAATTCCAAATCGAGCTACACTCCCGAGTGTTGATTACGGATGGTGACAGCGGCCCTGGCTTTCACGGAAAGACATTGCGACATCTCGTCGTAAACCTGTAGAGATGACATGACACGAGAGGGTTTGCAGTGAAGGCAAAAGATAGCGTCGCCTTCTCTACGAAATCTTGGGGTAACTGCAATTGAGTTTTGCAAGGCGAAGCGAGTCGAGTTGAACAAGCCTCGTTGGCCTTGACTCGAGGCGAAAAAACCCACCCACAGCTTCCAGATAATACACTAGGTAGGAGTTCTGGCTGCGACTTGACAATGAGTTTGTGCCGCCGCGAAGTGGTACTAAAACGGAGCATCGGCATTAAGCGGGGAAATGAAGGTCACCAATGCCATGTCATGAATTAGCGGCTTGCGGTAGTCGGTCGGGCTTTGCTAAGAACTGATACGATGGGCCGCGGACGTGGGTGACGGAGGTAGAGGCATGTACTCTTCATCATCTCCGGCCGTAACCTGTCCTGCTCTTTCAGATCCGGAACCTGTTTCCATGCCCGTAGAGGCTGTCGGCGGTGGCGAGTTGAGGCGGCGTTAGGGCATGGAACTGTTTTGGAATGTCTTTTCTCGGTGGCGGACGACGGCAAGCCAAAAAATTACGTGCGTGGCTTTCCCGCCCGCGCACGAGTATTCGGGAGTCAGAAGTCTGTCTTCAAGGTTGATTGTCGCGAGCAAAAGTTGCCACTGCAGGATTTGTCCAAGTCTCAGACAGCAGCATTCCAGGATGCTGCGCAGTTTTGTTTGCTTTCGTCTGAGAGCTCCTGATCCCGCCATTACGGAACATCTGCTCTTGGTAGGTGGTACTCAGATATACGAGATGTACGGAGTCGGTACGATCCATACGACCCCATTCTTCGTCCAAGAGGCTGATCATGAATGGCTGCGCTAAACAAGTAGCGGCCACCCCTGACTTAGGCCCCTGCCGGTCAGCAAAGCAAATGGCCCCGGTCGCCGTCGTCGTTCTCAGCTAGGTGTGTTAGATAAGACGGCCAACTGAAAGAGTCTCATTGGAGAACTGCCATATTTTGGAGCAACTACCATAATATCCGGGGAAGTTATGGGACTTGACGACAAAGGGGGGCGTGTGCCTAATCGGCTAAGGCGGGAGCTTTTCTCCTGCTATTTGTCCGTAGGCTCTTTTTTTTTTCCCAAAGCCACAGAAAAAAAGTACCGTAGAGAACCAAGGTAGCGTGCTCGGTGTCGCTGCCTGTGTTGCGCTGCTGATGCTCAGGGTTGCATATTGTACTCGTATGGATGAATGGACAATCTCTACTGCTGTATCTGACTGGGAGCGTCTTGAGCGGCCAGGATTTGAGATGGGTGTCACCTCTTCACTCAACAGGAATGGTTGCAGGAGGTAGTCGATTTTTTTCTTCTTGACGTTTCATCCGATCACGGCAGATGGCAGTTGAAGGCATCGACAAGTCTCTTGGCAACGCCATCATCGCAGATTCCCGAGCACGGAGACACAAGCAAGTTCATGGGTCCCATTTGCCCCCGCCACAGTCTACCAATGATAACCCCGTGTTCCTGGATTGGGTATCAGCGCCGGTGCCTTTGTCTCCAGTCTAGTTCTGCTAGTTGCTCATGCGTCCAGCGGTTGGCAGACAAGACTACCGCTAGGACGCTCAAGTCGGGGACCGAAAGCAACGCTCTAACAATGCACCCTCGCGGAGGATTTTGCGAGTGGCGGCAGCACCTCTTGATGGAATTGGAAATGTGAGGCCGGAGACAAGACGGGACGGGCGCCAAGCCGGCTCATGGACGATCGAGAGGCGCGATACGGTGCTTGCAGGAACTTCTGTTTCTATATTGGATGGGGTGCTTGCGCGGCAATATCGGTGGAGGCGGTGGTGACATCACTGGCTGCCTCTCAACAGGTTTGAATCTGGTCGCTTGGTCACGGCTTTGTGATGGAGTTTTGTTGTTTGCAACCATATCACCAATAGTCGAGTGGATGGTTTTCGTCCATCACCGAGTGTGGTTGTCGAGTTAATCTATCTCCATACTGCGCCTGATTTTAAATCTGCCACTGGAGGGCTTGCCACCAGAAGTCGTACGGGTCCGGGGAGATAGGTTTGTATGGAGAAGCAGGTATCGGCCTTTTTGCCACGACAATGGATACGGTAGCCGCCTGACAGGGTCCCTTTGCAATTGACTCGTTTCCGGAGAGATAGGACCCGGGGGCGTGTTGCTTGAGACAAGGGAGCCGCCCTCATGGGACGAAGAATACGCCGCTGTCGCAGTCTTGTTATGCACCGCAGCTGCACATGCACACTTTGGCGAGGCATAAGGCTGGGCCGATGCATCTTTCACAAGGGGCCTCTGCCCAGCTACTCGGTATGTTGCGCTTAGAACGGACTGTCTCGCGCGCTTGTCTGCATGTGGTACTTGATTTACATGGGCTGCCCTCGCCTTTTGCACCTGGAAATGCACATTGTTAGCCGACAGCACTCGTACATACAGCATCAAGGCATCGTTGGGATGAGAGCACCTCGTCCTCGCCCTCGTTCTCATCTCCGATGCGGCTGCGGTTCGTGTGTCAAATCCGGCCGTGCCAAGCTGTCAAGAAGGCGGTTCTCCACCAACTCTCCGGTGCGAGTCAGGCCATTTGTCCGGCTCCTCCACTCCTGAGCCTGACGTAGATGAACTGAGATGGTGATGGTACTCGTGCCGTAATAGCAAATAAAGAGCAGCATGGAGTTACCATCTCTCCGCAGAGAGGCCGGGAATAGCAGCGCCCGTCGTCACGTGATGAGCATCGTGCCGCATGCAGCCAATCAGGTGGCCCCTCGTTCTCTGGGGCTTTCTCTAAACTACACTCCCCCCCTCTCTTCTTCTCTTGCATGTGCAATACCCATTGAGTGGTAAGATGATGCACAGTACAGTAATCTGCGTGCCTGGTTCTCCAAGGCAAGTATCGGCTACTGTCGCTATTCCATCCGCGGAATACTGCATGTGCAGCATTAACTGTTACTGGCATTCATGCTAGCATCATCATCATCGCTAATGCTCGCTGTGGCATCTGCCCTGCACATCAATGCGGACGGCATCACCACCCAAAAGCCGGGGTGGCTATATTCAGCAAACTCTCTCCGCCTTAAGCCCAAACCGTCTTGAAGCAATGGCTCGCCCCGGTCGGTGCCACCAACCATCTCAAAGCAGAAACACACACCCCCTGCGCTTTCAAGCCCATGGCAGATAATGGGCCCGGCTACCCGCCGTACAGAGTTGTTCAGACGCCTCTGCTGTGTTATCAGGCCGGACAAGTGCAAAAGAACCCGACTTATCCGTCCTCGAGCCTTCACAAATGCCCTGGACTAAGCCTGCGACGCTGCGCTATTTGGGCCGCTGGGATCGGCACGGACTTCGAGAAGAAACACTCCATACGCCACCAGACTGGGATGGGTACTGTATCCATTCATGGAGGGTCAAGAACTTTTGGTTTTCGCCTCCACGCCCTCGTGCCTTGTCGTACCGGTCCCGTCTCTGGTGATGGCCTCTCTCCCCTATCGGCAGGGCCCTTTTGTTGGTCGCGGGGGCGGAGCCTCTGGCTGGTGCCGCTGGGAGGCAATCACCGGATTGCCTCCTCTGTCGCATGGCATCGCGAGAAGATAGCAAAGGCTTCCCCGGAATAAGCGGCCCGACTAACTTGGTTCTCCGAATGGCTGAAGGATGGACAGAAGTTCTCAAACCACTGAGCTGAACTAGCATTATCTTTTGATTTCAGCCAGGCCATTGCAAATCGTCGTATTTGGCTCGTGGAGGTGGAGAAGCCCAGCCCTTGCTCCGATAGAGACGCACTCGTCGTACGAAGCAGGAGGGTTGCATTGAGACACCAGCACCCCGGTCTTGTTGATAAAGACCTGTTCCTCCCACGTGTAACCATCCATTTTCTTCATTCCTCGCAGCTCATCTCCTTGGGTCTTTTTACCTTTTATACCCTTCCCTCCTCCCACCGCACCTCAACTTGCGTTGTCGTTGTGTGTGTTGTCTGGCCTCCTCCTCTATTCTCTACTGCCAGAACCAGGACACAAGTCCTTAGCATCCGCCATGGCCGCCATCATGCCCACTGCGGGCCTCCAGCCCATTGGCATTGACAACGACATCATCAACAGCGCTGTTGACAAGGAGGCTGAGGAGCTCGAGAAGCCGCCCCAGATTCGCGAACGAGTCTGGGGCTTTGCTGCCCGTATCGATCCCACCGTCACCTTTGAGGAGTACCAATACTGGGCCAAGATTGAGCGAGAGGAAGAATACCAAGCCAACCTCGAGTTCAAGGCTGAGCACGGCCCCAGAACCGTCAAGAGCGTCTTCCTGGGCCGTTTCTCAAAGGGTGTCCACCACGAGAACAAGAAGAAGGCCGAGGCTGCTGCTGCTGCTGAGAACAGCGGCACTGCCTCCCCCGACGAGAAGAATGGCGTTACTACTCGCAATGCCAACCTCCCCACCGAGGCGGAGTGGAAGCAGGCTTCTCGTGCCATGAGAACTGCCAGTTGGGGCACCATGTTCTATCTCATCACCACCGATATTCTGGGTTGGTCGTCTACTCCTTTCGTCTTTGCCAGTGTCGGATTCGGCCCTGGTGTCGCCCTGTACATCATCTTTGGTGCTGCCGCCGCTTTCTCTGGTTACATTCTGTGGAAGGTCTTCCTTGGTCTCGACTCGTCTCGCTTCCCCATGGTCTCCTTTGGTGACACCTACTTCCGCGTTTACGGCCCCTTTGCTCGCCACTTCATCAACGTCGCTCAAGCCATCCAGCAGTTCATGACAGTCGCCGTGTTGATTCTGGGAAGCGGCACAACCATTGCCCAGTTGTCTAGCGAGAAGATTTGCTACGTCGCCTGTCTCATCATCTTCATGGTGGTCGGCATGGTTTTCGGCAGCATCCGATCTCTGCAGCGTATCGGTTGGCTCGCCAACTTGTCCGTCTGGATCAACATTGTCTCCTTCATCATCATCATGGTTGCTTGCGCCAACTACCCCATCGACTACTCTGCCGTTACCAACTCCACACTCATCAAGACCATTGAGCCCATCAAGCTGTTCGCTGGCCCCCCTCCGGACCAGTACCAGCAGCAGGCCACTGGCTTCGCTGGTCAGTTCAACGGTATCAACCAGATGGTGTACAGCTACGGCGGTGCTCTTCTGTTCATTGCTTTCCTCGCTGAGATGCGTCACCCTTGGGATTTCTGGAAGGGCATGCTCTGCGCCCAGACCTTTATCTGCGTCGTCTACATCTTCTTTGGTGCCTTTGTCTATGGCCACTACGGACAGTACTCTGCTTCCAACATCAACACCGTCATTCAGCCCTTTAGACTCCAGACGGCCAACAACGTCTTGGGTTTGATAACGGGAGCTATTGCTTGTCGTAAGTATTATCCTTGCGCGTACCCAACTTTTGTGAATAAATAGTCTAACTTGTATCTTTCAGTCATGTACATGAACGTCGGCATTGAAGACTGTCTACGTCGAAGTCTTCCAGGAGATTCTCGGTCTCCCCCCGATCACCACCCGCAAGGGCCGTTGGTTGTGGTACGTCCTGGGACCCCTCTACTGGGCCCTTGCCTTTGTCGTCGGTGCCGCCGTCCCCAACTTGAACGGTATTTCCGGTATTGTCGGCGCTCTTCTCATCCTCAACTTCACCTACACCTTCCCCGCCTTCCTGTACATTGGATATCGCGTCAAGGTCGACGCTGCTCTGCCTGGTGAGGGCTTCGACCCCGTCACTGGTGTGACCACTCGCCACGATTCTGGTCTCAGGCGCTGGACCCGTGGATACATGGTCAACTGGCACATCAACAGCATGAACGTCATCTACTTCCTCGGTGGTCTTGTCTGCTCTGGTATGGGTTCCTGGGCTGCCATTGAGGGTCTCATCCAGGTCTTTGGACCCGGAGGCACTGTCGCCACATCCTTTGGATGTGCGGCACCTGTGTAAATACCTTTTTTTTTTAATCTTTTGCTCGTAAATAACTCTTGAGCCTATATACCACTACATTTTCTATTCTTGAATAAAAATCAAATCAAGTTAACAACGAAATTCCCTCTTGCCGTGCTGTGTGTTGTATACGGTGTGGCCCAAAGTCAAAAGACATGTAGATATTACTGCGGTTCTGGTTCGCCTATCATGAATATTGACAGTTTGACAGTTTATTTATCCTAGCGACATATTTCGCCTATTTGGCTGTTTTTGTACTTGCAGCAGCTGGGAATCTCGCAGGACCGTTGGCGGCAGTTGTGAGTTTTTGGCACTCGGTTTAGAGTCGGTGTGCAGATACGAAAAATACGAAGAGTTTATTCAGACGTTGTTGGCCGCTTTGTAAGGGTAAGCGCTTGCGTGTTTTGAGACAAGGGGCCCGACATGACGGTTCCTTTGGTGGGGTTGAGCTTTTTGATTGATTGCGGGTTTACTTGCAAGGAATTGGAACATGGGGTTGTTGTTTTGTTTGTTGGATGCTTGCTGTTGGTTGTGTGGTTTGTTTAGGTTATGTTGTGTGCTTGGGCTATTGCAGAATGGACGGAATGGGATGTAAGTGAGATTGGCCAAGTGCCGATTGGGCACTAAAGGCTGTTGGTTGCATTCATTTCCCTGCTGTACGGATTAAAAAAATATGAAGTATTACGATTTAAGAAAGAGAATAAACTCCTAAAATGAAAAAAAATTAAACGAGATGAACCGAAACCACCTCAACTCCGCTTGCGCCGTTGTTTAAAACCCCCATTTTGCCAACCAACTCCATTCACCAGCCCATGCCCCTTCTACCGGAATCCCATGGCATTGGTGCTAAACATTTGGTTCCAGTCATAGACGCCCGGGTCGACAATGGTGCACCAGTCCTGGCTGAGGTCCATCTGAAAGTCAAAGTCGCTAAACGTGGTGTTGAGGAACTCGTTGGAGCTGAACTCGATTGTGCTTGCCTGCTGGGGCATGTAGTACGGATCTCCGGGGACGGTTTTGGGCGGCAGCGACGACAATGACACGGTCGACAGTTCGCTGGAGTCGATCAGGGAGGGTATGGCTTGGATGCTGTTGTTGACGAGGCTGGTGTCTGGTTTGTTGTTGTTGTTGTTGTTGTTGTTGTTGTTGTTGTTGTTGTTGTTGTTGCCTTGAGTGATGCGCAGACGCCCAAAGTACGGCACCACGAGCACAAAGTCTTCCTGGACGTTGTAAGTCCCGCAGCTGGCGGCCACGAGAGTCTCGAGCACCTCTGCGCTCTGTCTGGCGACGGTGCATTCCAGCAGCGCGTTTGTCTTTCTCAGCTCGCCAATGAGCCGGTTGATGAGCTGCCAATCCTCCGCGTAGCCCGTGAGCGCTGCCGGCGATGACTCTCCCGAGCCGGACAGGATGCCGAGAACGAGGGCAATGGTGGAGCTGAAGATGATAAAGTCCATGATTTCGCACTGGACGATTTCGGTCTTGGGCGAGCCACGCATGCGCAGGTAGGTCCGGAGGAGGCCGCGGCAGGCGTCCATGGCAGACAGGCGGCTGTGCTCGTAGCGGCGGTCAGACTTGGCCTTGAGCATGTAGGGCAGGTGGATGTGCTTGAGCGTCGAGTAGAAGAAGATCTTGGCCCCCTCCTCGGAGTAGACGGAGTCGGTCGTGGCACTGGGGGAGCAAACAGCGGCGCCATCGGGGGGGAGGCTGTTCTTGAGTTCTTCCATGTCCTGGTCCAGCTGCACGGTGGCGGCATACGAGGCCTTTGCGGGGTTCTGGTTGCGCTCGACGATGCGGCCCATGATGATGCATAGACGACGAAGGATGAAGGTGTTGTTGTCCAGCACTTGCGTGGGATCCTCCTTGGTTCCTCGCTCGGTGACGGCGGAAGGGAAGCCCAGCATGAGGCACAGCTGCCGCTCCACCATCCACGTCTGCACCCACAGTGTCTTGCGCTGCAGGTTTGCGCTGGGCTCGAGTCTGTCGAGGCCGACGAGGGTGGCGGCGCTGACGGCGTGGCGGATGGCAACCCAGGCTCGCTGCGGACGGCCCATGTTGACGAGGACCTTGTGCAGCATCACGTAGCACTGCACGACCAGGACGCTCTCCTCGCCCTCGACGGCCAGCAGCACCGACACGAAGCGGATGTAGGCGTCGATGAGGACCTGGCGCGAGATGCTGGGCGAGACGATGATGTGCTTCCAGTTCCGCGGCAGCTGCTGGATGCAGAGGGTGAGGAAGAGCATGGCCGAGCAGAACTCGACGCCGCGGCCAAGGTGGAGGACCTGGTTGAAGTAGGCTTCGGCGTCGTCGATGCTGGTGTTTTGCATGGTGATGGACTGGTCCGGCGCAAAGAACAAGGGCGGCCAGATGGCCCAGAACTTGTGCGATTCCTCGAGGATCAGGCGCAGCGTCTCCGGGCCGGGGATGGGCGGCCTGAAGGAGCTGAGGGACTCCTTCATCAGGTACACCATGGACGGGTCCTCGGGGTCGTCGTACAGCTCGCCGTCGCCGTCGCGGATCAGGAGGGCATCCCGGAAGAGATTGATCAGGGGCGCGTCCACGGCGGAGACGGACTTTTCGATGGAGATCGGGGGGGCTGCTGCCGAGGTCGTTGGTCGATGGATCCCGGCGAGAAGAAGGACGACGGCGCGGAGGGGAGCAGCGTGCCGGGGTTGGTGAGGGCGGTGCCGAAGCCGTAGGACTGGCCGTTGGGGGGAAGCCTCGGCTTGTAAGAGGCCGTGATTGCGCAGATTCTTGATGACCTGGACGGCCCGGGCGTTGATGTCGGTGGAAGTCGAGGCCGCCGAGGTCGAGGCCGAAGCCGCTCCCGAGGCGGGCGAGTCGCCGGAGGGCTCGAGGGCGTCGCAGATGCTGGCGACGAGGCCCTCGAGCTCGACGACGCGCCGGCGCAGGGCCGCGTTGCTCGGCCAGCTGAGCATGTGACTGAGACTGAGACTGAGACTGAGACTGAGACTGCAGGCTCGTCTCCCGGTCTCGCGGCCGCGGCTGCTGGGCCCGACACGGCGTCTGATGGAGCTCGCAGCCGTGGCAGACGGAGCTGTTGGTCGGGAAGACGCACCGGACCTTCCGGCGACGGCATTCGGCGCACGACTTGGTCCCCAGCCGCATCCGCCTGGCGGGCCGGTCGTCCATTGTGTCGGTTTCTGGGCTCTGGGAGCTTTGCAGGCTGTCTTGGTCCGCTCGTCCACCGCCTGATTATGATTGGGGTTGTATTGGGGAGGGCAGCTATGGCCGTTGCGCTGGCGTTTGTCGTGGCCGGGGGAAGCACGCATCAAAGCTACTCCATAAGCTGGGCTGAGATTTGGCGTTGTTTCTTAGTAATACATTGGAAGCTGGGGGAATGATCTGACATGATTGGTTGATGCTTGTCTTGCTTCTTGCTCGTCGATCCTGGGGGCGGACCAGTTCGGACGAAGACGCACGAGCTGGAATCTTTTGGCCATGGAGGTTCTGCCTTTTTCCATCTACATGGTGTTTCGAAAGGGAAGCAGGTCACGGCGCATTCGCTCTGATTCGGCTTCCTATCGGGCGACGGATTGTCAATCCTTGCCGTGAAACTGACTCAGCTGGGATATGCCTATAGCTAGCGAAGCGATCCAAGATCCCAAAGGAAGCATTACAAAGCTCATGACCAAGTGGTTGACTAATGCGACATCCTTGGCAATGAGTTGGAGTAGCCGATTCATGAGGAATCATTCATTGCTTTTCGTGTTATAAAATGGGGTGTAGTTGCCGGTTGAGAGAAGCAGCATTCTCTAGACAGAGTCCTTTGATAGCATCATCATTCAGAAGAGCAGCCTCTAGCCTTTGTGGTGAATTATTCAACTCGGGATAACTTATATATCCTTTTTTTTTATAATCGAAAACAGCCAAAAATACCTACAAGATGGCTAGCACTCTCGCTGCTGGGCTCCAAGAGACCGCGCAAGCTGTTGGGGCACGAATGCCCGAAGCTGTCAAGGCCGTTGTCTTTGAGGCCAAAACCAACGTCGAGAAGGAATTCGACGTCTAATCCACCATCCAGCCTGGCGAAAAGCTGCCCGATTTCATCCTCTCCGATGCCCGCGGCGCGCCGGTCAGCAGCATCGACCTCCTGGCCAAGGGCCCTCTTCTCATCCTCTTCTACCGCGGCGGCTGGTGTCCCTTTTGCAACCTCACCCTGAGGGTCTACCAGCAGCGCCTGAAGGATTTCGAGGCCCGCGGCGTCACCTTTGTTGCGATTACGCCGGAGCAGCCCGACGCCTCGCTCACCACTGCGGAAAAGAACGAGCTTGCGTTTCCGGTGCTGACTGATGATGGACTCGAGCTTGCGCGAAAGCTACACATTGTCTGGAAACAGTCGGACGACCTGGTTGCCACTCTAAACACTGTGGGCGCAGACCTGGAGAAGCGTCACGGCAACGACTCGCATGACATGGTGATTCCGACGACGATTCTGGTGGACGACAAGGGCGTGGTGAAAAACATTTTCGCAGAGGCGGATTGGATGCAGAGACTGGAGCCGCAAGAGGCCGTCAACTGGGTGAATGCGCTGTAAAGATGGATGAGGATTGTGTTTGTTGAGCATAGTAGACAGCGTCTAGACAGGGGTCTTGTTTCGCATCGACATAGGCGATGCAGAATGTGGAAATAGGACGACACAACAACGAGATAGTATAAACTTTATTCTTTGTTTGCTGATTAAGTGAGTGGGCTAGTAAGATGATGAGTGAGTGAGTCTGTCAACATGTGATTGTGAGTGAGTGAAGGAGTGAGTGAGCGAGTGAGCAGCTGAGTGGATTCACAACTCCTTTGCGTCACCGTAACGGTCGCAACGGGCGCCATTCCACCGGCTCTATTGGCAGAGGCCAAACCGTATCTCGTTCGGAATGGAGAATATTGGTTTGCCGTGCATCATTGTGCAGCATACGAAGCTTGGCGCGGCGACGTGGAATCACGCAAAGGCACTAACACCAACAACACCATCTACCATCATGAAGCGCCGTTTCTACGGAGCACTCGTCCATCCTTTGTACCGCCTGTTAGCGGCGATACGCTGGCCTCGTCTGCACGCCAAGCGGCTTAGATTAACCACCGTTGCATTATTGGACAATGCCTCCTGCTGACCCCTGACTATGGGCCGCGGATTGGTTTGGGCGGCCGTGTCATCTTTTTTTTATCCTTCCCGCGTCCACGGATCGGGCGATCCGGCGGCAAAGTTGGCATAGCTTTGGATAGCGTTCAGCTGCGCCCTGAACAGCTGAAGGTCGTGTTTACGGTGTGTTTTCTCAGCTTAAACCTGTTTTTTTTTCTTCTTCTCCCTCTTCTCTCGTTCTACCTTGTTCCTCCTTTTTCGGTCTCGTTTGCGGTTCATTCATTCTTCTCTCGTTGTCTGCGTGCCAATTCGCGCTGTGTCCGCCGTCTTGCTCTTGGATCGCCTGTTTTTTTTCTCAATTAGAGGAGGGATAGAGACTGTTTCGCTTTTGTTCAGTTTTCATGTCCAGAATTGCGCAAGAATGATATTTCCTTGATCGCTTCGCCCCAATTACCCACAAGGAAGAAGATAGAGACAGAGCCGTTGACGATCTCTTTCGACTGGATTCAACACCGCTTCATCGCGAATCTCAAATTCCCAGACGATCCGACCCCACGTCAGCACCAATCTCAATCTCGCAAATCCCTGCTCTTTTGTCAACAAGAGGAGAAACGAAATCGTCATGGTCAACCTTGCTCTCGCTCCCGTTCTGCTGCTCGCAGGCCTCGCCAGCGCCCAATCCTCTGATAAGCGTGGTCTCGTCTTCACGCCCAATCCCGATTTTCCCAGCGACAACCAGGTCTGGGTGCAGAGTGGCGGTGATTTAACATGGTACTACAATTACCAGTCGCTGCCATCGCCGGATTTCGCCTCAATTCCACAAGACCAGTTTGAGTTCGTGCCCATGATGTGGGGAGTTTCAGGCGACCTCAGCAACACGACATTCCTTACCCAAGTCAAGGCTCTCATCGACCAGGGCACTAACATTACGCACGTGCTGGGCTTCAACGAGCCAGACGGCTCAAATAGCAACGGCGGGAGCGACATTCAGCCCAGAGATGCTGCCGAGGCCTGGGTGGCTAATTTCGAGCCTCTGGGCAGGATGGGCATCAAGCTGGGGCTGCCGGCGACTACTGGCGGAACCGGCGGCATTCCATGGCTGAAGCAGTTTCTGGCGAATTGCTCCGAGATTGTGAGCACGGGGAGTGAGAAGAAGAATTGCACATGGGACTTTTTGCCTGTTCACTGGTATGACAACTTTGCGGGATTGGCGTCGCTTATTGGAGAGAGGAGGGCAACGTGAGTCTTTCTTTTCCTTGTGTTGATGTAGATGCATATGCTGACGATGGTAATCAACAGATGGCCCGACGCTGACATCTGGGTGACGGAATACGCATTTGCGAATCAAGATCTACAGACAACGCAAGAGTTCTTCAACCAGACTCTCGATTACTTTGGCAAGCTGGACTATATCGCGCGGTACACTTACTTTGGTGCCTTTCGCTCCAAGGCGTCCAACGTTGGACCCAATGCGTCGTTTTTGAACAACGGAGGCCGGCTGACTGACATTGGATCTTGGTACCTTGGCTTCGGCGCGACGAACATTAAGCCTACAAGTACCAATGCGGCGTCCTCGACAGGCATCGTGTCTGGTTGGACCATTGCTGCAATGGGGTTGATGGTGGTGTACATGAATGGGTTGATGTAAAAGGGTTGGCTTAGTATTGAACGATCAAGGCATGATTGCGACGACATGGAAACGAAAATGGCATGGTATCTTGCGGAGTTTATGCGGGCATCTAATGGTAATGTATGGCACTGTGGAACGGCATTTGGAAAGGAAGCATCAGCGCATATTATATACGAAGTAGGGCTGTATTTTTACTTAGACTTGAGCAAATTGTTACTGTATTGAACTTGGAGACACTGGTCACGGCAGCTGACGTTGACTTGAGAAAAGAAGCAGGGTATAGGGTTCACATTGACGTGAAAGAGCCAAAAGAACTATAATTGCCTTTACAAGATACTAGTTGTAGGCCGTATGCTCAAGTGGTGGCACGCTCGTGGTAAATCTCACATTAGATGTGGTCGACAGTGGCAATGAAGTGTCAGCATGACATTGCCAACTTATAAGGAGATCTGGTTAGGTGGTTAGGGTAAATGAAACAAAGTTATTGTGGAATATCATCCCAATGATTCCCTATGCAATAAATAAGGAGTACATTGAAGAGCCAAGTGAAGAAGCACAGAGAAAGTAAGAGAAGATGGAGGTTCCCCCTTCGCTCTTCCTACGCCTCGTGTTTGCACGTAGATTTCCCCCAGTTGCACAGCTCCTTCCACACACAACCACCACTAAAACCGTTTCCAAGACATCACAGAACTCAGATTTCCCAAACAATCAACATCCTTACGCCAATCAACTACTTTACAATGCGTCAATGGTCGTACAAGAACCAAATGGGCTACCGCATTTATGCTATTGGAAACGGCGAGGGTCGCCGAAATGCCAGGATGATGCCCCCTTTGCAGTACAACAATGTTTGTTCTAGAGCCGAATCCCTCTTGATCTGCCGCGACATGTCAGCTAAGCTTCGTTTCCAGGAGGGCAAAATCATCATCTTGCCGGGAGAGATTTACTGTCGCTGGCGAGGCCCAACTGGCCGTATCTGCCAGAAAGTATGGCATAACTTGTGCACCGTGGAAAAACAACTGCTAATTGAATCCCAGAACACTGCTTTTGACTCTCAGGCAGGGCTTTATCTCCATTACCGAAGATATCACGACCTAGAACCAGAACGCCGCACAGTGGCTGGCTTCACTTATGCCTACCACCAGGAACTTGATGGTAAGGACGGCGTCGCTCTTGAGGTTTTGGCCATGACTAAATTACTTCCTAGAGTGGTACACCCAAGTTTCGCGCGGCGATAAGCCTAATTGGATCCCCAAAAAGCCTTTTCGGTTTCCTACTGCTGCCAAGGTGAGCGATTTGAAGTTGTTTTTTCGGGGGTGTTTACATTGCAAATGCTAATTCTTGATAGAGGAGGAAGTCGGACAGTGCTGACACAACTACTCCCGAAGAAGAATCGCCATGAACGAAGTTGTGGAATGTGTACGGATGCGTAAAGGATTGGGGATATCTCATACAACCAAAAAAACTGTACATTATACACATGCTCTGAAGCCCCAGTCATGTACGGATTACCGGCAATCGCCCGTTTCCTCTTCATCTCACATGCGGGGTGTTGGCATCATCTCCTTTCCGCCTCGGAGGGCTGTGGATGGGCGGGCAGGCGAGAAGCTGTTTCTGGAAGATTGGCAAGATAGGGAACAGTATATCAAGAAGAACAAAGCGATGGGTTGGGACCTAGTATAAGTATTCATAGTCTATGTGAACGTTTGGTAAACGACCCTTCACCTGGCCGCAGTGATTGTATTCCCAGTGACATGTATCTTGGACGGCGATGAGCTATTGGTATTCACCAGAAGACCTTGAAAATCCTGTACAGATAGAACTTATATCTCTCTCACCCAGTGCATGAAGACCACTCAAATCAGCCTAATGGTCTGGTGAACCGCTGGTACCTTCTTACTTTTCGGGCCTGGAATTACAAACCCCATACCAACTCGCTGAAAAAAGCCATCTTTATCGCTCGGTATCAGCAGCAAAACAGCGTATGGCATCTTGACTGTTCGTTAGCTATTTCTCAATTACCGTTCAACAATCAGTTTGTTCTCACCACATCTTCGCCGATATAATCCTCTTCGAAAAATAGCTCAAAGAAACTACAGAGATGCACAAATGAATCAAGTTAGTTTTCCGCTATCAATACATAAGGTTGTGCAAGGCTTACGCTCTATAGTTTCTCCACTGGTTTAAAAAAAGAATATGCACTCTTGCATAATGCTCTCTATCAAAGACAGCCACGCCGATAGTTCGAGTTTGTCTGGATACGATTTGGATCCAGTGCAACGAATCATACCTAAACTTCCCGACCATATACAGTAGGTTCTGAAATATTCGCTTCCGATTATGAGTTGGTGTTCTAGACCTGACGATAGAGGTTTGCGATTGTGCCACAAAACCATTGACTTTCAAGACGCCAAAAGATTCGAAAGCAGCTCGTGTATGGGATTTTGGTTGCCATTCATCGCCATATACCGTCCAAAAAACCTTTTCCCCTCCTTTGGAGGCCCAAGACCAGTGAGGCACATTCGTCAAGTCTTCCGAAGATTGTGCCCTGCTCTTAATCGTCCAGAGAAGCTGTTCTGGAATTCTTGACTCGAATATGCCGAAGCTATACTTTTCATTAGTCCCTTCAAGTCGCGCCTGAACCAGCCCTTCCAAAGCTGCTAGTCGGTCTTCTTTGTGGGTGAGTTTCCGATTGGAGTATGAGTACAGTATATCTTCCCATGAATTATCGTAATGTTCCATACTATATAGATATCTTTCACCAGACTCCAACATCTTGCATTTCCATGAAATGCCCTTTGGCATATAATGCAGAAGTCTCCGTGCTAGATACCACTCCTGGAGAACCCATCCTCTTTTAGACAGTGGCCCCCAAATTGGCGATTCAAGGCCGTGGATGCGCATCGAGAGCTTTATAGAGCCAGCGGTCTGCCCTTCCGCTAAATAATACGGAACT
Source organism: Trichoderma pleuroti (assembly GCA_001721665.1). Classification (NCBI taxonomy): domain Eukaryota; kingdom Fungi; phylum Ascomycota; class Sordariomycetes; order Hypocreales; family Hypocreaceae; genus Trichoderma; species Trichoderma pleuroti. The sequence goes on from MDJU01000184.1 coordinate 38,359, forward strand.
TCTACAGTAGTTGGGCATCTGCGTTTGTTCGAAAAGCAACCTTCTTTTGGATTCAAGGCTCCGGAGGCAGCTATCACCAGGAATGCGTTCTGGTAAACCCCAGCCATTTTGGCAGACTCCTTCATCCAATCGTCCTTGTCTCCTTGGATGATGCAAAGGCTGTCAATCCAGAGATAGCGAATACCAAGTTGACGTGTAACAATGACGGCATCTTGAAAGGTCTTGGGCAGACTGGTGAATTGAATGCCATTCAGATGATCGCCGATGTTGTCCCTCGTTGTGACCAGAGTTTGCATACCTTCTGGACCCCAGCAGTAGCTGAGGGCACAGAATTCCCCTCGCTGGCCGTTGGTTGCCAAGAGAGAAACAGACTCATGGTTTAGGGGTCCAACGTCCAATATTCGGGTAGGAAGTTGTGGGCCCGCAGATTCGTTTGAAAAGGGCTTGGAGAGAGTGCCTTTACATAAGTCGTGCTCTTGAGAACATGTCTGTATCCAAGATCTGATGAAAGCGAACGCCTCCGGACAGTTGTCGCTTGGTAGAGGCGGCTCGGTGCAAAAGTTTCCAGAGAGGGCAGCAGGTGAGCCTAAACGAAGTGTCAATACTGGTATAGACCTCCATCACTCAGGTTAGAAGGCATATTGGCTGGAAGATGATGTATTTACCGTCATCACTCCATACTGCTATTTCGATGCGACTCCATAATGCATTACCCGGAAATGCCACGCAGGTATGTGGAGCACCAGATGCAGGATGTTCGAATGGTTCGAAAAAGAGGTCTGACCACTTGTGTGATGTTAGTCCCTGGGGACCGTCGAGCATGTAATCATACATCATTTTACACAGGCGGCAGTTCCGTGATTCCGCCCGCAGCCTGTCGACATTCAAGAAAGAATCCAGCCCAGGCCATTGTCTAAGTCCCTGAGAAATAGCCAGGGCAAACCTGTGACAGTCACGACACAGATCCATTTGGACGTAAATTGGATTCCCTTACGGTCAATCTTGAGAACGGTAGTAAGAGTGAATTGAGGTTCGCATGGGCTGCGCAAGGTTAAATGGTAGGATTTTATAGCCTAGGAAGGCATATTCCATGTCCCAAGGCATAATATCGTTAGGTATCGTTTCTGCCTGATTTACCGCTGCCTGATTTACCTCTGAACAGCCTCTCGGAGTAGGGCTATGCCGATTGGATAGACTGGTATATTGAATAGAGCCAATCCAACAACAACGGCACAAGGCTCGCCTTATAAGCAGGGTTTTCGCACTGTACCGCTCGCTGCCTCGCCGTCCTGCCCAGTTGTAGAAAAAGCAATCGGGAGATACACTGTATAATTATAATTACTCAGTAAATGGTGATCTATAGTGTAAGTATTAAGAAATTTGCCTCGCAGGTCAGAGAAGTATACAAGTTCATCAGTCTGGACGATACTGCTACAGGGTATAAATGACCAAGTGCATCGAAAGGCATACTACAAGGCACACACATGGTCAAATTGGGGCAGACATTGAGATGTCGCAGTAATGGTGAGGCAGATAGCCAAGTTGGCGGAACAGAATAATAAGTGCTGCCTGTGTACTCAGCGCGCGGGCGTGGTCGTTCTGTTAATTGGCTACCCAAGTTCGAAACAGACGATGCGACCCGAATAACTTTATGAGATACAGGATTCACCATCTTATTTATTATCGACGTTTACAGTCTTAGATAGGAAATCATCCAGACGGCAGCTATGAGTAAAAGTAGGCAAGTCTACTAGATATAAGTCGGTAGAGTGAATGAATAATCAATCATCCAGAGCCCATTATTTCCGTCATCCTCCGCTTACCCACGCCCAGAAAAGCATAAACTCTGCCTTCTTGTCTTCCGTTATCACATTTATAAACGACGCCTTGGCGGAATCCAACCCCGACCAACCACAGCCTCCAAAACTCACCTCCAGCCCCCTCTTCCACAACGGCTTCCAGAAAGGCCCAACCAAGAGCCAGGCCTCTTTCGCCACCTGTCTGAATTCGAATCGCCCCCCCGGGCGCCAAGATCCGCCCCAAAGTCAATACGGAATAGCAAAACCGACTTGGCGACATCCCCCCCTCCCCGCGGACGGCCACGCCATTGGCCAGAGGGCGAATAAACTCGGCCTAGACAACTTTAAACCACCACCCGGTGCTTGATAACCAGATCTTGGCCCTCATCCGCCAAGATGCGATGGCGAGTGTTTTGTCCGGTCTTGTTGCCTGTCGGTTTTCTTGGGAGGTGGGTTTCCGAGGAGCTCAAGGGCTGGGGACTGGAGTTACGCGGCGCCAAGGGTGGAGATGGGGGTCTTGAAGCTCTTGGCTTTGTCTTGGGAGTCGGGATGATGTGATTTTCTCGTCTCGTGTCTGAAACTTGGGTAGCTCGTGGCAAGGTAGTTGGACGTGTTGAATTGTCTGAGACAGCCTCGTGCTGAACATGTATCACAGCAGCGTTCAGCCATGATGCTGCGTAACAATCGAGAAGAAACAGGTGCCACTGCATTTATACGACACAGGATACATCGCCCTGTTGAAATCCGTCGTACACGGAGGAACAACCCCCTCAACACCATGCCAAACCCATCCGCTTCAAGCCTCCGCGCTCATCGACCCGACGCCAAGGACACTAGTTACCGGTCAGACCCGCCCTGATAGAAGCCATGACACCAAAGTTCACTCATGATGGCAAGACTCGACGCTCGTGGCAAGCCTCTTGTCAAAGCCAAGATCTGCCCTCCGCTCCCAAGTACTTATACCCAGTGATTCCCCGCATATTCGTCACCTAACCTTTTGGAAAAAGTCAGAATCTCCCATGCAAACTTCTCCTGTCCCAGACATACTTTGGTATTAGTCAGAAAGGCTGTTTTTCACATCTCTCATCTATGTACAGCCCTGGTAGCGTCTTCTTCCACTTTCTTGTCAAGAGCCCCAGGCCCTGATGGCGGAGTTCCCCAAGCACCCGTTCTTGCTCACCGTTGAAGAGACTGAACGGGCCCTCGGAACCAATGTCGATCGAGGATTGCTCTCGGAGCAGGTGTCTGACCTGCAGTCGAGATATGGCAAGAATGAACTCGACGTCGGCGGGACTATACCATGGTATAGCATTCTCGCAAAGCAGATCCTCAATGCCATGATCATTGTAAGATGACGCCTCCCCCCTTCTTCGTCTCATCGTGCTGGCTGCTAACATGACGGTATTTAGGTTCTCGTCTTTGCCATGGCTCTCAGCTTTGGCATCCAAGACTACATTGAAGGAGGTGTCCTCGCCTGCGTCATCTTCCTCAATGTCACCATAGGCTTCTGGCAGGAGTACCGTGCGGAAAAGCGCATGGACGCTCTCCGCGCCTTGTCTTCCCCCAGCGCCATGGTCCTCCGTGATGGCAACACTCAAGTCATTCCCAAGTAAGTCTTCTCAATCGCAATGGTTCATCGCAAATACTAACCTGATAAAACAGCTCCGAAGTCGTCCCCGGAGACATTGTCCTCCTCAAAATGGGCGACACCGTCCCCGCACGACCTCCGCCTATTTGAAGCCATGAATCTCGCCTGCGAGGAAGGCCAGCTCACCGGCGAATCCATCCCGGTCGAGAAGATCACTTCAAACAGCATCATCGCCCACGGTTCCGAAACGGCCGCCATCTCTGAAGGCGAGGTCGGCATTGGTGACCGCATCAACATGGCCTACGCCACAACCGTCGTGCAAAAGGGCCGCGGCAGAGGCATCGTCGTCGCCACTGGTATGGCCACCGAAGTAGGCAAGATCGCTGCGTCGACGTCCAAGAAGAGCCGCAAGGCCGGACGTTCAATGAATTGGCGCAAGTACGGCAAGAAGCAGCCTGTCGTTGGCTTGTCGAAGCGCATCTACGACTTCGTAGGCAAGTTTCTGGGTCTCACAGTAGGAACGCCGCTTCAACGCAAGTTGTCGGCCCTGGCCTATCTCCTCTTTGGCTGTGCCGTGATTCTCGCCCTGATTGTCTTTGGCGTCAATCACTTTAACATGCGACACGAGGTCATCATCTATGCAACCTCGTTGGGCATCGCCATCATCCCCGAGTCTCTTGTTGCGTGAGTCTTTTCTTCCCATCATCTTACATCCTTCAACTAACTCTTTTCTCCAGTGTCCTGACAATCACAATGGTCGTTGCCGTCACCGTCATGCGCAAGGCCAACGTCGTCGTCCGCGATCTCTCCGCCCTCGAAGCCCTCGGCGGCGTCACCAACATCTGCTCCGATAAGACCGGAACACTGACCGAGGGCGCCATGATTGTGCGCCAAGCATGGATCCCTTCTTCTCACGTCTACACCGTCCACGACTCTCAGAGCCCCAGCGACCCTACAAAGGGGCGCGTCGTTTACACGCAGAGCAAAGACGAGACGCCAGGAGAGCCCGTGGAAGAGAAGAAGCGCGACTTTGACAAGGAGCGCAGTGCTGCCGTGCTCAAGTTTGATGTCCCGGATGAGAAACTCAATATTTCGTCGTCGAAGCAGCCGCAAAGTCCGGAGCCGGAGACCAAGATGACGGACGAGCTGCGCGCGTTCCTGCTCTCGTCTGCGCTCTGTAATCTTGCTACCGTGAGATTCGATCAAGAGGAGGAAAAGTGGCAGACCACTGGCGAACCAACCGAGATTGCACTACAAGTGTTTGCTCACCGTTTCAATCATGGCAAGAAGACTCTCGAAGGGGAAGGATGGAGGCAAGTCGCCGAGTTCCCCTTTGACAGCTCCATCAAGCGCATGTCGGTCATCTACAACGCCCCTGAAGCTGAAGGCAATTTCATTGCCGGCTCTGAGAATAGCATCGTCTTCACAAAGGGTGCTGTAGAACGCATCCTCGACATGTGTGCCTTTGCCGGCATTGGCGAATCCCAGCAACCCATGACGGACGAATTAAAAGAGTCCGTTCTCGAGCAGATGAACGCACTCGCATCGCAGGGCCAACGCGTCCTTGCTGTGGCATATCGCCCATGGGAGGGAAGATTTACATCGAAGCAATCAAGCTCGAGTTCTGCCGAGGAAGACGATAAATTACGCTCAATAGTCGAGCAAAACCTCGTCCTTGTCGGTCTTGCCGGCATCTACGATCCTCCCCGTAGGGAGACTAAGCCTTCTATCGCCGAGTGCTCTCAAGCTGGCATCAAAGTCCACATGCTTACTGGTGACCACCCGGAGACGGCCAAAGCCATTGCCAAAGAGGTCGGCATCATCCCTCGAAACCTCAATATCCTCCCCGAAAGCGTCGCGGCATCCGTCGTGGTCAAGGCTACAGAATTTGATAAGATGACAGACGCCGAGATTGATGCATTGGAGGAACTCCCCCTAGTCATTGCGCGCTGTGCTCCGGACACAAAGACCCGCATGATTGAGGCCCTTCGTCGGCGTGGAGCCTTCATGGCCATGACGGGGGACGGCGTCAACGATGCGCCGTCTCTTTCTCGAGCAGATGTCGGCATCGCCATGGGGTCGGGCTCCGATGTCGCCAAGTCCGCGGCCAAGATTGTCCTGACCGACGACAAGTTCAACTCCATCGTGGCCGCCATCCGCGAGGGCCGCCGCATGTTTGACAATATCCAAAAGTTTGTGCTGCACCTGCTCACGTCAAACGTGGGCGAGGTGATTCTCCTCGTCGCGGGCCTCGGCTTCGTCGACGACATGGGCTTCTCCGTGTTCCCCGTGTCCCCTTTGCAAATCATCTGGATCAACATGGCCACGTCGTCGTTCCCGGCGTTTGGGCTGGGTCGCGAGGCCGCGGCCCAGGAGGTGATGCGCAAGCTGCCGCAGGACAAGAAGCGAGGCGTCTTCACCAACCAAATCATCGTCGACATGATTGTCTACGGCGTCCTGATGGGGGCGTGCACGCTCTGCACGTTCTGCATCATCATCTACGGGGCCAACGGCGGGAACCTCGGTTACGACTGCAATACCAAGTTTTCCGACGCCTGCATCCCCGTGTTCCGGGCTCGAGCCGCGACGTTTGCGCTCCTGACGTGGCTCATCCTCATTTCCGCGTGGGAGTTTAAGAGTCTCCGCCGGTCCATGTTCCGCCTCAACCCCAACGACGACAGCTTCTTCCCCTTTTTCAGGGACATTTACAGCAACCGGTTTCTGTTTTGGTCCGTCATCGTCGGCAGCCTGTCCGTGTTCCCCGTCGTCTACATCCCCTTTCTCAACACGCGCTTCTTCAAGCACACGGGCATCTCCTGGGAGTGGGCGCTCTCCGTCGGCTTCACGCTGGTGTTTGTGACGGGCATTGAGCTGTGGAAACTCGCCAAGCGGCGCTTCCGGCTGCTGGAAGACGGTGCCGTGCAGAGGGGCCACTGGGGCCAAGGGGGTCCGGAAGACGACGGACCAAGATTCAAGAGGACCTTTTCCATGTCGAGCTTCAAGACATGGGTGTCGTTCTCGAGGAGGGAGACGGGGGATAGCGTCATGATGCGAGCGACTACTCAGCCTCGCGTAGCTCATGTACCAGTACATGTATGAGGGGGTATGATATGCAGACCGCCATCATCTCCTATCAAGTCTTGTGTGTGTTTATTAATGAATCGATTGTCATGTGGCATGTGGCATGTTGCCTTGTTGTATAGATTTCGGCATTACCAAAGTAGTTACAGTGGTAGATGGAAGAAGAAGGTCGTGAGAATAACAGAATGTTAGCCAAAGGCAACGACAGTGCGGTGGTCCGATTTGTCTGTTCACTTATCTATGGCTAACTGATTTAGCAGCATGAAAACCGAGTCATTCGGATAAAGCATCCGAGCATCAGAGCATATGAGATGTGAAAGGATTGCGTCCGGGCATCCGAAGAGGCATTTATTTTTCAGCGTATTAGTTTTAAGGGGTTGAAGATGCAGAATGTACCCAGCAACGGCAAGGCAGCACGCCCGAAGCGATCGTTTCCCTTTGTAGACTGATGGATGACCATTGTCAACGCTTACCGTAGACGCTTGCGCTGTAATAGACGTGTACTCGTATAAGCCGTATCTAACAAGTCAACAGTCAGTCAGCTGAGTGACATGCAACGCACCGGCATGTACCCCCAGAGTGTCATCTTTTGGCCATTTGCCAGTCATCCTAAGCAGCAGGGCACGTGTGGTCCAGATCCGGCAGCCTTGCGAGATAAAAAAGGCGGTAATTTATTTGAGTGGGATGATCCCTGTCCAGTGTGGGCAGAGACGCGGGGGTGAATCAACGGTTGGGAAGAATCACTCGCAGCGATTGGCTGGCCAGGACCGGAATGGACGGGTGATCTCTCTTTGGTGCTTGGTTGTGGGCGAGACGGGGCAAAAAAAAGACTCCATTTCCATCACCACCACCCCTGAGGCTATCATGGCCGTAATCTGCAAAATGCTATGCCAAAAAAGTAACAAACAAAAAGTGTCCGACCATCGACTCCTGTCACCCACCCACACACGTCCACGCACGTCCAAATCCAAAACCTCGAGCTGCGTCCATCCTTATCCAAATCCAGAATGATACCAAGAAAAAAAAATGAACCCATGATATACCAAAGAAATCCATGCAGTAGAGTCGCCTTAGTCGGTCAAGTTGTAAATCTTCTGAATGTCTCCAAGAATCTTCTTCATGTCGACGCTCAAGTCGGTGATGCGGCCATCCTCAAAGTTAAAGACCCAGCCGTGAACAATGGGATATCGGTTCTCCTCAAACGAGTGCTGGACATCAGCCGTCTTGATGACGTTGCGGCACTGCTCAATGACGTTGAGCTCGACCAGGCGGTCGTATCGCTTCTTCTCGTCCTTGATGGCGTCAAGCTCCTTCTCGTAGAACCTGTAGACGTCGCGAATGTTTCGCAGCCAAGGGTTGAGCAAGCCCATGTCCTTGGGCGTCATGGCGGCCTTGACGCCTCCGCAGCTGTAGTGGCCGCAGACGACAATGTGCTTGACCTTGAGGTGGCGCACGGCATAGTTGATGACGCTCATGACGTTGAGGTCGGTGCTGATGACCAGGTTGGCAATGTTGCGGTGGACAAAGGCCTCGCCAGCCTGGAGGCCGGTGATTGCCTCGGCGGGGATTCGAGAATCACTGCATCCAATCCAGAGATACTCGGGCGACTGGCCAGCAGCCAGGTTGGTGAAGAACTCGGGGTCCTCCTTGAGCCTCGAATCGGCCCACTGCTTGTTGTTCTCAAAGAGGCGCTGGTGGTTTTCACGCAGGTAGCGCTCAACGTCGTGGTCGTTTTCAGCCATGCCGGGCAGACGAGCAGGAATCTTTGCGTTTGGGACAGAGCCGGAACCAGAACCAGAGCCAGAAGCACCGGTGGAAGAGGAAGATGAGACGTTTCGGCTGCCTCCAGTGGCAGGGCGGCGAGCCGGCTTAAAGCTCGCGGAGGGCCGGCAGCCAGGATTGGGACGGGACGCGGCCAAGCGCAAATGCTGGCCTCCGACTCGCGAGGGGATCATGTCGTGATGCGTTCGGAAAGGGGGCCTGGGGGCTGAGAAAGATGGCGAGGACGGAGGGCAGGGGTCGGACGAGCCCGGCGGGCTTGGGAGGACGCCTTGGACGACGTTGGAGTGTTGTACCGGTACCGAGCGCTTGCCGGAAGAGTACAGGTACAGGTACTGAGCTGCGCGAGGAGCTTGGAGGCGCGATAGGTAGATAGCGAACCTAGGCAAGGTACCTTGTTGCAGGGGGGGGGGGATCCCTAGGGCCGGTGAGGTGTTTGTTGTGGACGGGGAACGGATGGCCAGGCTGCAGGTAATCTGTCAGATTGGCTGCAGGTGCATCTAGCAGAGGTTAAGATGGCACGGATGACAAACCGACAGAGGCAGAGTGGCTAGCAGTGAGCCAGAGCCAGAGCCAGAGCCAGAGCCAGAGCCAAACCACGAGCGGTGCGGAAGAAAAAAAAGATGGAGGGGGAACGCTTTGGGGTTTTGGGCAGCCCTCGGTGCTTTATCTGATGGCCGATCCGCTGGAGAATTGGGGGCCACAGCGGGCTCCCGACGCCGTGGGAGGATCCGGCGGGTGGTTTTTTAGGCTCTCAAGGGCTGCTGTGCTGTGCTCGGGCTGCTTGGGCCGTTGCGTTGGGGGGGACGGGAGGCCCTTATCGCAGATTCGGCTATCACAAGCACAGATCCGCGAATAAGCGGGCACGAGATCTGGGCCGGTTTCGGTCAGCAGCGCAGATCGTATGGGGACGAGGCGACCGATTCCAGGCTAAAGACTCGATCTCTACCTCTATCCTCTGCTGGGTACCTACTAATGTACGATTAGGTACTATTCGGTAGTGCTCGACGCTGCTTGGACAGACGAGACGGCCGGTGTCATTACGATTGCTAAAGGGAAATTTTGTTGAATGCGCTAGAACTCAACCGCGCTTGTCAAGCCCAACTCAACCTTAATCTGCATCCCGCGCACAAAAACAAGATATCATGGATCCGTAGCAAAAACTCCACATGCACAAGACGTCATCGCTAGTGCTGAGTACAACCCTTTGACGTTGCACGCGCCAACAGCAAATAGGTACCTGACAGAGGAATTGAGTTTGGGTGAGGTTTACATTGACGTGAATGACTGTTGCCGAGTGATGGCTGGGCATGGATTTTTCTAGGCAATACTGTTGAGGCTGACCAAGCACGTAAAAGTGCAAAAGGACGTCAATTTCTGTAGGATAAAGATATGGATGAATGTGGCAAACGAAATCGACCAGACCGGATACAAGAATAGACGCAAATGCAATTCGACACCAATGGAAACCGTTTGGAAGAAAATACACAAGAGAAGCATTCCGTGTGCCGATTTCCATGGCACATAACAAGGGAGCCTGCTTGATTCAACCCCGCTTCCCTCAAGAGCTCGTGTTCATAGCAGCGTTGGTGTCTCTCCGGGATGGATGGATGCCTGTATAGATTTTGAGTGAGTAAATGCTTCGTAAATGTCCATATTTCTGAATGGCAGGGTTGCGTCTTGAGAGCCCATACAAGGTGGCAGATGTTGAAAGAAAAAAGGCCATTTAGCTCTCAAAACTCTATGGTGACACCGTCAGATGATGTATATCGAAGGCTCTCTGCCCAAAAGTCGCTGCCATTGATCCGGAAATGGCGCTCATGGCGACTGCGGCGGCCTCTTCGGCCCCGTCCTTGTCCACGTGCTTGTCCTTGTCCACGTGTAAGAGTTACTTGTGTTGCCGCTTGAGGTGCTGATGGCAGAGCTGATGGCAGAGCTGATGGCAGAGCTGATGGCAGAGCTGATGGCAGAGCTGGTGGTAGAGCTGGAGCTGGGACTGGAGCTGGACGCGATGCCAGCGTTGCTTGCCGTTGTTGTTCAAATTGGAGTTGGTTGAGGTGCAGCTGCAGCTCCAGCTCGTAGATACGATTCTCCTGCTGCATCTGCATCATGCTCGTCTGTATCTCATACATCTGATGCTGCCACTTCAACATCTTGGTGAGCCCCTGCTGTTCCTTCATCTGGGCTTCGAGGGTCCCCACCCTCTCCATGTACTGATGGAGCATCTGCTTGACTTCTTCAAATTCTATAGACAGTAACTTTAGTCATTGACACTGAAAATATTGGCATGATTAAAGTATGGTGTAACTTACCTTTGGAAGACATTTTACAATGATCCTACCTGTTGAGTATATCAGCCAAATGAATGAGCCAAAAGAGGACAAGAAGAACAGAGAGGGACTAGAATGAATGGGTAATCACAAGATGTGAGGGAGGACGAAAGAGCCAGAGAGTAAGGGAAAAAAAAGAGTAAACACGAGTAAAGAAGGGGGAAACAAACTGATGGAAGAGAGTGGGCATCATGAGAAAAGAAGTCAAAGAGTGAGTTTATGCTTACCAACTGTATGTCCTTGCTCTGGATAATGACAGACTTGACGTAGATACGTGAATCACGGACAGGCTGGTATTCTTAGTGACGGAGACAAGAGGAAATTCGACAGACTCCTAGAGGGTGTTGATGGCGGATGACTAGAAACGAAAACCACTCTTGAACCTCTGGGCGGTTTCGCAGATCTGTTGCAACGCGTCAGTAGTGCAATGGGCGTCGTGTGGTGATGGCTTCATGTGCTCACCAGATGCTTGAAAGAAACTTGCGAATCAGAGGTGCAGGAGTTTGGGTATCAAAGAATGTCTAGAAGAGATGCTGGAGAGAGAAAAGAGAGAAGAGAAGAGAAAGAAACGAAAGAGGGTAAAAAGGGAAATTTATGTTGCGCGCCGACTGGCAGCTGGTCGAGCACAAGAGAGGAAATTGTTGATTGCCTAGGGGTACCTCGCATTCAGTATATCAATTGCCTGGGATGCATGTACCTTGCGGCTCTCTGGATTGGGTTGAGGCGATTGTGCGCCAACTGTAGGCCACAGCTGCCAGGTGACTGCCAGGTGACTGTAAGCTGTAACCATTGTTTTACCAAGGGAAGAAATGGATTCAAGTGAGAACAGAGTAAAAGCGAGGCATTCCTCGAGATATCAGCAGTTGGGCATATTCCTCTCCTGAGACCAAGACAAAACTACACGCGAATGCTGCACTTGAGAGAAACAAGAGGGTCATCAAGCAGGCGTATATCCACATCACCAAACTTTTCAAGCAGTCTCCATTTCTCAAAGTAGTCCTCTACAATGGCAGCCATCAGAAGATGTCATTGACAAGATAGAATCCCTTGAGCCATAGTCTTTGGGGCTCGTCGTCAGTCGTGGCGGTATCAACCTCAAAGTCGGGATCAGCATCCTAATTGATGCTTTGTTTTCCTCACTTTACTACCTAATGTATCTAGGCAAAGTTCTTTTTAGAAACACAATAGCAAAACTTGATCCGATTTACAACTCCAGCTACCATGATTGCATTCAATAATTGCTGATTGCCTCCTGTTACCTAGATCTCAGGTAGTTGCTGCACCAACTCCAAGATACACCTCGGCAATCAAGATGCGCTTTCTCTCCAATACTGATGATATCGACAGGCAGGTAGGTACCTTGGATAAACTAAATATCGGACCCAAGGTTATTCCTTCAACGATACAATTAATTTCTCGACTTCCAAACTCGTATCTTTATCCTCAACAGCTCGTAAAACTCTACAAATACGAATTCTACAAAGCGGCTGATCCACGAGTTTCTCTCCCAACATCCAGTAATTACAGAAGCCATCGTCATCTCCGTCTTACCTCTCATTTCCCATCTCCAACAAGTTTCATTGTTTCAGCAGATGCAGATGCAGGGCATTTCCGAGGGCGTCAAAAGATCATCTTCACTTCCGCCATCTGTCACCACCTCTGTGCCTTTTTCTTATAGAAAAGCACACCCGACGACAATGAGCGGTGGGTTTCAGCATACATTCCACCACACTCCTCACGATTCTACCAACAACTAACTCTGTACACTATCCACAGCCAAGGACATTGAACGACTCGAGGGTCTCGTGGCCACCTTGCAGGCAAAGGTCGACAAACATCAGCAACAACTCTCGCAAACGCGGGGCGAGCTCCAACAAGTCCAGCAAAACCAGAACTTCCAGCTCTATTTCCTGCAAGTCCAGTTCTGGCATCTGCAGCAAATGCAGCAAAGGCAGCTCTAGCAGAGCCACAAGAGCCAGCAGCCGCTCCGGCCTCACCCCTCCCTCGAATCTCAACAAGGACAGCTGCAGCAGCGAACCATTGGCTTTTCCACCACCCACTGCTTCGCATGTGGCGATGTCAGGCATGTCCGCCCAGACTGTCCCATATACAGAGGGTGGATGCAGCGGCGCCATCACCATAATCGGGGGCGTTAGTTTCTTCTGACAATGCCTATATCAATAATGAACAGTTTTGCAAAGGTCTTTACAGCGAGCATGCGTGGTAGATGTAGCGAGAGATGGTCAATAGCAGTAACTTTACGATTAGCATGCAATACTAAATACTAAGCCACAACCCTATCGAACCAGATATAATCATCCAGCTCCTCCTCAAACATGATGCCAACCTTGACAGCAACGTCCTTCTCAAACCGAAACTCGGCCCTCATCGCCGTCCCAACGCCTCCCACCACTTCCCTCATGACGGCCACATACTTTGTCTGCTCGCACACGTGCTGCAGCTTCACCGTAAAGACATACGACCGGTCCGAGCAATCGATAAACAGCTGCCCATCCTTGACCTCGACCACGACGCCTCGCCATCCGGGGTTCCAATACTCGCCCGTGTACGCGGTCAGCGGCATCCTTTGCGGCTCCGACTCCTTGATGCCGGGGCACAGCTTCTGCCGCTCTGCTTCCACCTCTTCGGCCTCGGTCTCGGCGTCTTCGTTTGCGTTTGTGTCGTACTCGTCGTACTTTTTCCCCGTGTGCTTCTCGTATAGGACCTTGTCCCAGCTGAGCCGTTGGTCTTGGGGCAAGCCCAGCAGTTCGTCGACGAGTTCCTGCATTAGGACCTCGGCGACGAAGCTCGCGTCGTCGGAGTTTCCAAACATGGCGCCGCCAAAGTTGAGGTCGGGCACAAAGAAGTGGATTGTGGAGGAGCCGGCGATGCCTCCGTTGTGAGCGACGACCAAGTAGCCGCGGTAATGATGGACTTCCCAGCCAGCGGCATAGAGTAACGGAGATGTAAAGGGGAGCAGCTTGTCATAGTTTTGGCTAATGATGGACCGTGGTCTGATGATTCCCTTGTACACGTCCTCTGTAAACGGGCCCTCCTTGTTCATCATGGCCCAGACATACTTGACGTAGTCGTCGACGCTGGTGATGATGGAACCCGCGCCTTGAGCCTCTGGTGCATCAGGGATGACAAACGTCGAATACTTGTTAGCCTTTCTATCCCACCAATATCCAGGACTGATGCGGTCTCCCAGCCCCTTGGCACGCGCCCGCTCCGGCTGCAAATTGCTCATAGTCATGCCCAAAGGCTGGAAGAAGCGCTGCTCAAGAAAGTCGGCGAAGCTGATGCCCGTCTTTTGCTCTACGAGATACGTTGCCACGGTAAACATCATGTTGCAGTACATGAACTTGGCTCTAATCGGAGCCGCAGTGGCTAGATTGCGCAAGTTTCGCGTGACGGACTGCGCACTGTCTGTATTCTTCGCCCTAGGACCGAGATATGAATTATCATTACTATAGAGCCGTGTTAGTACCGCATCGCCAAAAAAGGCGGGCAAGTGTGCTCACGGCGCCAATCCGCTTCTATGACTCAAGATATCATCGACAGTGACGCCTTCATAGCCCTTTCCGGGCATGACAAACTCGCCCGGCAGCAGTTTTGCCATCTCAGCATCATACTGGACGTCGGGAAACTTGTCGTCGGCAACGAGTAGTGCAACCGACGCCGCGGTGAGAGACTTTGACGCCGAAGCAATGTCAAACAAGGTATCGGTGGTCATTGGCCGAGCCGGCTCGAGGGAAGCCATGCCAAAGGCCTTGGAGGCAGTGACATCCTTGTGGATGAGGGCGATGGCGAGGCCGGGGACGTGGAATTTCTGGATGAGCTGCTCTGCGCGGGCAGAAAAGGCGGGAGAGTGGAAGAGATCCATGGGTGATTGCTATTGACGCCTTGTTCACGGACTACGTTGAGACCGTGGAAGTATACGGCTGATGAGATGATGAAATTACAAGAAAAGCGCAAACTGGTGGTAATTGTAAGAGAGCAAGTCTGGCCTATGGCTGATATACATGTCAAGTCTCCAAGTGAGGAGTCGCATTTGAACATCATCGCTCGGCATCGTACCACCTTAGCCAGCGAATCGGAGCAACCCCCATTTGGGAAACATGCCGCCCATCGTAAACATCTAATCGATCCTATAAAACGGGGATTGCTCAACTATAACGCACGGCGAATTGACTCATCATATGTGTCAACATGGCCGAAGGAATTGGAGGTGGGATTTTGGGGGCTTGCGCCAAACCAAGAGGGGCAAACTGCGCCTCTCAAGGCGGACAAGTTCTTACATGCAGCTCGATCCAACTGATTCAACTCCATGAATACTTGATTGAATCACCATCGTAAAGAGGAATAAAAGTCAAATAATTGTCATTATCAGCGCGCTATGAGACCGTATGAGCCACGATAGCTCCATTAAACCATCATTGCTGTACCCGATATACATACCTACCTTAGGTAGGGTATATATACACACACACACACACACACACACACACACACACACCATCACTATCAACGA